>SSNP01000125.1:1186738-1298851 GCA_006937955.1 Pachypanchax playfairii | reverse complement strand
CCCCCCCCCCCCCCCCACACACACACACACACACACAGTCACTCAGAGAGAAACATTCCCAGACACACACACACACACACACCTAACTCGTCCGAACTAGCAACTGAATTATTCAGCAGAGTCAGAGCAGAGAGAAAAGAGGAAAGAGAAAAATCATTAGACGAAGGAGAGATAAAGCAAAATGTTTTTGACTTAAAAGGTAAATTTAAATCTTTAGACTGATCTCTGTGAGAACAAATCTTATGTTAAGTGCAGTCAGCGACGGGCAGGTAATTTACACACGAGCTGCAGGATAGTTCACATCATGTGCACAATGATGCAGACAATCACAGTTGCTGTGATTAGCATGAAAGTGCTTCTTCACAAAAAGAATTATCCATCTTCATCCTAGCCCCCATGATGCCTGTCATGATTTATGGGCGTGACTTTCAACACAGACCAGAACCAGCGTTGGTTCACGTGAGACCAGTGCGCACTAATGCAGTTTCTTTTAGCGTTGTGTATTTAAAGATGTGGGAACATCACCTATCAGAGCTCAAACAGGACAAAATAATTTTTATTCATTTCAATCCTTCTGATGATCCGGCGTCTCTCTGGTGGTTTATCATAGTCCAGGGTATTCAAGTAGTCCTTCTTTGACCGTTGGTAAACAATGATAAACAAGTATAAATATAACATTTCAGGTGGTCTCTTTAAATTTAGACTTTTCAGCCACAGTTTAATACGTTGCTAAATAAATGTGAACTAAACAAAAACAGTACTTTATCTGCTAAACTGAAAACAAATCACTTTCAAATAAACCGCGGTCCATGCTCCACTAACATGGTTAACCAGTGGCTTACTGCTACTTGTTGGGGTGACCGTGGCTCAGGCAGTAGAGCAGTTGTCTGGTAACCAGCTCGAATCCCTGATCCACCCAGAAAAAGACTACTTTGCCGTTGTGTCCTTGGGCAAGACACTTCACCCATCCTGTCTGTTTGGTGGTGGTTGGATGGTCCAGTGGGTTAGGGTGGCGCCTGGCCTCGCCTCTGTCAGTGTGTGTCCCAGGACAGCTGTGGCTATGTGTGTAGTTTATCACCACCAAAGGTGTGAGTGTGTGTGTGAATGACAAACTGTAGTAAGAAGCACTTTGAGAGTCACCTGACTTAAAGCTCGCATATTATGCACTTTTCACGCACTCTGTATCATTTCTTTTACATCTCAATGAGCTGTAAAAACCATACATTGTCCAAATTGGTCCTTTTTGAAAGTTTAGCTGTTGATCCCAATCTTGTCTCATCTCACCTCAGTTTTAAATGCACTGTTTCAGGTGGGCATGGCTCTTGGGCAGCACTAGCAGCTCTAAGCCCCACCCATCTCTGTTCCCTGCGCGTTTGTGAGACATTGGCGATTTTAGCAGTGCTGGTAAACAAACAGCTGATTAAACTGCAATTAATGATAAACAAATGTTGCAGTGCCAAGAAATGGACTTAAAACGTGATTAAAAACTTTGGACTGAGGAACTTTGAGCCTGAAGACTCCAACAGCACGTTATTGAAAGATTAGTCTGACATTTACTCATGTATTTGTGTTGTTTTGCTGCATCTGGTAGAGATGCGGTTCTTCAAGCTTACCAGTTTGACCCAGAAAGAGATGGAATTGTTATTCTATAGGAGCAGCTTGACTAAGCAACAGCTCAGCTTCTGTTCTTGTTAGCAGCAGAGTGGCTCCGGTAACGGTGTTAGCTCTTCATTAGCAACAGACTGGCTCCAGTAACGGTGTTAGCTCTTCCTTAGCAACAGACTGGCTCCAGTAACAGTGTTAGCTCTTCCTTAGCAACAGACTGGCTCCGGTAACGGTGTTAGCTCTTCATTAGCAACAGACTGGCTCCAGTAACGGTGTTAGCTCTTCCTTAGCAACAGACTGGCTCCGGTAACGGTGTTAGCTCTTCATTAGCAACAGACTAGCTCCTGTAACGGTGTTAGCTCTTCATTAGCAATAGATCTGAACCAGTGATTTCAAACCAGTAACTAAATTGCGGGTGTCCGAGGAAGTTACTGCTGTACCTGGTGGGTAGAGAAAGTTCTCGGAGGGTGTGTGAACCCCCTCAGAGCACAAGGCCCTCCCAGCTGCACACTTATTGGACTGAATTCAGAAATCCCTATCTCACTCAAAACAGCATGGATGTTTTTGGGTTTTTTTTCCAACTTTGTATGTGTGTATATGCACCACAGACACACAATAACACCCTAAATCCCAGAAAAAGGCAATTTTTCATAATATGGGACCTTTAAGTAAAGCACTATACAAGTACACGCCCTTTACCACTTACTTCCAGTGTCTGACAGGAAGTTGTACCATAATCATTTTTAAAGTAGCATTCCCAGGAATAAGCTGGATAAGTACTTTTTTTTCTGGAGTTGTTTCCATATTCAATCTCTCTCTTTATGAAGTGCACACTGAAGCCCCGCCCACTGATTATTTTTTTAAGCAGAAATGCACACACATTCATGTGTGTGTGGTGCATGGTGGCAGGGTGGCATGTCATGCTGCACCCACATTAAAAATATATCAACTATGGGTGCAGCCCCACCTCAGCTCATCCAATCAGAAGGAATCAAACATGCTGGATGTTGTGTTTGTCAAGTGATGACTGAGTGGATCATTCCAGGGTCTTAACATGCCTTGTTTTCATCAGCCTCTCTTCCAAGATGTTGATAGGCTGTTACATCACTCTCTACATGCTACGAGATAAACATGGAGGCAGTTGTTATTGTGCTGCTGAGAGAGCCTAAACCCTCCAGATTAAGGATGTGCAGATCAATACTGTAATATTGATACATCCAGTTCCAGCTTTTTATGTTCTGGAATTGATTATCTTATTAAAACATTGATATTTATAGTAATTTGAAGTCAATATATAGTTTGTCATTAATGGTGAAAATTGTGCAAATCTTTAAACGATGAAAAGGCTGGGTTTTCTATTTGCTACCGTGCACCCAAGCTTACTTCAATGTAGAATCTGCCCGCGGGGGGTTAGCGATACGGATCAATTCACACATTTATTACCTGACTGACAAACTTACAAGGTAGGCAGATTGAGCCCAAAGGACACACACTACAGCATGAGACCCAATTATTGAATATGAAATTAGCTAGGCTTGCAGCTGTCGAGAATTATTCCTAAATGAATGTAAACTATCCCTAAAATGTAAATGTTCAAACGTTTTAATTTACCATCATAGACTTCTAAAACATGTTTTCTACAGCGTAAAAGCAACAACAGACAGAACAGAAAACAGAAAGACGAGTGAAAGAGATAAAAGTTCAAATAGTGAAGAATGAGAGATGACAAAACCTCACTTCTTATCAGCACGAGTGACAAAGAAAAATGAAACTAGACAGTGGAAGGGAGGGGCATGAGGTTCTTATGATACACAGTTCAAATTTAGACTCTACAGTTTTTTTTTCAGATTTTTTTCACTGCAATCACAAAATAAAAAAATAAAAAAAATAAAACTCTAACCCGAAAAGTTCTTCTCTCTAAAATATACTAAATAAAAAAACATTTACATTTTCAGAGTTTTCCCTTCTAACCAGTGTCTGCGCAAAAATGCAAAAAACTCTCAGCTTATAATAAACACTTATTTTAAAATTAATATTTACAGTGATCCCTCAACACTTCGCGGATTTTTCAAAAATATTCATCCAAAAATACAAAATCTAATATACCCCGCTTTCGGCTGTTTGTTTACCTTCCCATACTTCCTCCGCGGTTTGTTGACGACCCAGAGCCTCTATCTGAAGACGAGGCGCCTCCCGAAGAGCTGTAAAGCTCTCAAATTAGTACCTGTGCAGTCACATCGTCATCGTCATCGCACTGCACAGATCTGTTCCAGAAAGCTTGGGCAACTTACCATTTGGTAAACCCTGAACTCATGGTTAATCAACCAAGAACCTGCTTAGTCTGAGTATGTCGGTTCCAGAACACCTGATAAGAACCTGGTTAATCAACCTACTCCAGAGTTCATGGGCGCGCACCCTGAACACATATAGACCCTCTCAATGGATCACCGAATTCATGAGTCACAATGGAAAGTGAAGGGAAAAAAGTGGCAGCATATTTTTTAGAATCAGAGTTGGAAGTTTTGATGCTGCTTATAAAGAATTCAATCCAATAATTATAAAGAAAATCAAAACAGCTGCAGCAGCAAAAGAGAGAATGTTGGCAAAAAATAATAGACAGAGTAAATGGGGGGCGGGGTCTGGAACCAATTAACCGTGATAAGTGAGGGGATCACTGTATTCATATTTTTTGTATTTAAAATAGCAAAATACAAAAAGGTCGAAGCAAATATCCTGCACCTCATGTGGAGGAACATCTCAAACCACTAACACAATCTGAACTCAGATGTTAGTTTCAGTGCACTTGTCATACTGATGCAAAAACTTCTAATGCCAAAAAAATTAGAACTATCTGACCTAAATTGGAACTGAACATAAATGAATGGAGGTGTGAAGATACATGACATTCTACCTGTTTGTCAAGCAGCTCCTGTTTGTTTTTTTAAGGCGGACCAAATATGAACTAAAAGACAGGATCAGACTAAGACAAGAAAGAAAAACTTTGCAAGTACAGAAGCATCAAAATTTGTTATCACCCCAGGTCTGAGTATTTAGTGTTCTTGTGTCAGTAGCAGAGTCTCCTGGGTCTTCCATTGTTCAAAATGCATCAATACCTTGGAGTTCATCTTGTATGTGTTTGTTGGCTCTTTTTTCCCATCTGATCAACCTTTGGGATGTATTTCCTCTTGTGTTCACTTCCTGGGAGGTCAACTACAATCCCATAAACCTTATACTGTACCTTTTAGTACTATCAACAGCTGTGTTAACAGGAACATGAAGCTGCTTGGAGATGTTCCAGTAGTCTTTAACTTTAACATGAATATCTAATTTCTTCTCTCTGTCTCCCCAGACAGCTCTGGTCTTTGCTTTCTCTGGTTCATGTTCAGTGTGGTGCACACAGTGATTCCAAAATACCCAAGAGCCTGTTGGTTTTATTTAAACAGGCTGATGAAAGGTTTGAAGACACCTGAGATACAGTTTGAAAACGTAATGAAAGAATTAATCATCTTTTTACGGGCACCAACAAATCTGTTCACATCATATTGGCATGTATTTGTAAAATATACAATAAATCCCTTTTATGTTGGTCAACTCTATGAAACACTAAATACATGCAGATATTCTTTAGAAATTTGCTTTTAATTCATGAGGCATAAGGGAACCAACAAATTTGGGCACATCTGGATTTTTAAGTACTAATATTCTAGATAGCTTCTAAGTTTAAATAACACAGCTCTCCAAACATGCTGAAGCTTTGTCTACAGGAAATGTATTGTCTTGTTGTTGTTGTGTTGCTGACATTGTATCTTTTGCCCTCCATGTCTTGAGACAAGGAAAATGTGAAAGTTCTCACACTTATCCCCAACCAAGAATGACCTCCCCTTTTCATGTGTCACACCAACAAACAGACAGCAAAAAGCTTGTTTCTTGGGATTTTCCCTCTCTTTTTATATGTTGTAAGAACAAGTAGGTGGGGATCAAAACAGACAGGGAGGATCAGAAAAGAATCAAAAAGCAGAAAAAGAACAAATGAACCTTTGTGGTTTTGGTAGCTGTGGCAAGTCAGAGATCTTCATTCTCTGCAGAATCTAAATAATTTAGTTGCTGCTCTCTAACTTGCTTCTGTCAGCTGATAACATTAAGATACATGAGATTTGTTTGTGGAATTGGTTTTTGAGTCCATTGGTATCAGTCAGCAATTCCCATGCTCTCCGTTGTTCATTTGGGTCAAAAATAAAAGTATATATAAAACATACTCTTTAAGGATACTCTGCACTGATACACCCAAATGTGTCAGCACCGTTTTCAGCTCACAGTTTTATTACTCGATTTGGTGTAGTTTTGTGAGACACGCTGAATATGGACCAGAGAAAGCAAAGGCCAAAACAAAACCCACTCTGATGAAAATTGTGTTTTTTATGTTTTTAACATGTTCTTGTAGCATTTTTCTGATGCTAGAGGACGTATATCTTAAGAACATTAAGCTTAAAATTGCATTTCTGAGTATTTCTGCATTCAAATCAATGTGAATCAGTAGCAGACACAAAAATGCAGTCTAAAAAATAGTGTGTTTGTGACGTAGAAAGCCACTGAGCGGGCCACAAGCTCCTGCTCCGCTAGCTGTAAGCTAGCATGAACAGAGAGCTCTCAGCAACGGGGAGGGGTGGGGGACCATGCCAATGGTTCCATCCACAACTCAGAAGCAAATTGCTAATGAGCTACTGTCGCTATGCCAACTACTTCTTAGAAGACCAGGTTTTGTGATTTTGGGTAAAATGCCATACTCATAATTTAAAGACCACTAAGACGCTTTAAAATAGCTGAAAATGCAGAAATTTGAGTTTTTCCGCTTTTTAACATGAAATATTCTGCTTTACAGTGTGTCCATGTGTATATTTACATCTTAAAGCTAACCGTTATATTTTTGTAGCTTTTAAGTGTGTGTGTGTGTGTGTATATGGTCGATGGGTTGGGTTGGGATGGGGGTTATACTTTTTAAGTAAAGGGGGGGGGTTGGGGGGTTGTGGGGTCATTTTTTAATCTGTAAAGCACTTTGATAAACTTTGTTTGAAAAGCGCTTTATAAATAAAGTTTTGTTGTTGTTGTTGTTGAAAAGATGATCGGAGTGGGTCTTTAAAGCTAAAAGACCATCTCCAAGCAGCTTCACAATGGTAAGTTATGGACAGCAAAAAAAAAAAAAGAATCAAGGTAAGCATCTAACCCATTCAAAAAATTTCCAAAGTCCAATTACATCAAGTTCCGATCAATACATTAGTCTCATTTTGAATTAAAAGAGCTCCATTATTGATTGAAACAACCCAAAAATCTAAATTGGGAAATCCTTTGGACTGATGAAACAAAATTTGAGCTTTGGGTCAGAGATACTTGTGTTTTATGTGTTTTTTTGTTGAAGGCTGCTAAAAAAAAACTACTGGGTCTTTAAATGTTGTGCATTGGTTCTTTTGTTGTGTTTAGACTCATCCTACAACTAATCAAATGAGTCATAGGTCAGTGTAAAGCAGTTCAGAAACAACAACAGCAACAGATTGTTCTGGAAAGGTTCAATAATCATAGAAGTGAGAGACAAAAACACCAAAAACTAAATCTGAATCACCTTTTTACAAAATAAAGAGTACTACTTCCTTTAAAAAAAAAGGTGAAAATCTGAATCTCTGGAACCTAAACCTTGTTTGTTTTGTATTCCATACAGAGCTCAGTGTTACTATAGATAGAAGGTATATCGACTTCCTCTGCATTCACAGTATCAAGGGAAAAAACACTTAAGTGCATGCTGATGACGCACACAACACCATATGGTACACGTGCAGTGTGTGTATGTGACTGTGTGTTTACAATTATTTAAAAAAGTATTTGTCCCCATTTTGCATTTTTCTAACACAAAATGTAGTTTATAAGTTAGGCTGTTATTTATTAAAGGAAATAAGCTGTTTGACCCAATCCGACACTGGTGAATAAGTAATTGCACCCTTTTCAAGAATAGATTAAATGCAAACATCTTGACATCTTAAATGTTTACAAATCTATTTTTAAGACTGAGACTTCATTAAACCACAGTAAGAACCTTCCCTGGACTAACTACTACCAAAAATACCACAAGGGCATCATTGACTCATCCAAGAAGTCACAAAAGAAGCCAGATCAAAATCTAAAACACTGCAGTCCTCAGTTGTCTCAGTTAAGGTCAGCGTTCATAATTCACCAAGAGTCTGAGAGGCTAAACTGGCATTAAGAGTGAAAACACATCCTGACAAAAAGCAACTCCAAGGAAACGTCTTGATGATCCCCAAGACTTTGTGGAAAATATTCTCTGGACTGACAAAATAAAAGTGGGACTTTTTGCATTGTGTGTGCACCATTACATCTGGACTAAAGCTAATACATTTTAGGAAAAGACATCATACTATTTGTCAAACACGGAGGTAATAGTGTGATGGTTGGAAGCTGTTTTGCTGCTTCAGGACATAAAACATTTGCTGTGATTGATGGAAGCATGAATTCAGAAAATCCTGAAGGAGAATGTCCAACAATCAACTGCCCTAAAGGTCAAAGGCCCTGAGGCAGAACTGTATGGACTCAAGAAGACTTCCAGATATCACTGTCAAAACAGTTCACCATGTGATCTGCAGTGAAACATGGATCATTTAAAGAAGAAGTCAGAACATGATCCAGAAGCACCGGAGCCCTCTCTGGACTCATGTAAATGATCTCAGGTGAAGAGGAGAACTGTTCTAGGGTCAAATTTTGTCTAAATGTGAAATTCTTTTTGAAAACCATGAAAATCCCATCCTATAGACTAAAGAGGAGAGCTTGTCATCAGCAGGTAGTTCAAAAGTCTACATCTCTGATGGTATTGAGTTGCATTAGAGTGTCTAAGGTGTGTGCAGCTTATACATCCTGAAAGGAATCATCACTGCCGAAAAGTACACAGAGGTTTTAGATCAACATCTAGACTCTTTCAGGAAAGGTCTTGCATATTTCATTAAAACAATGTTAAACCACATACTGCCTCCATCACAAAAGCTTTAAGTCACAGGAGAAGATTCTATGTGCTGAACTGTCCTCCCTGCAGTCCAGATCTTTAACCAACAGAAAACATCTGGAGCATCATGAAACAAAACATCCAGCCATGAAGACCCGAGATAGAATCCTGCATCAGACAAGAATCAAACATTCCTCTCCTAAAACTCCAGCAGCTGGTCTCCTCACTTCCCAGATGTTTACAGACAGATGTTAAAAGAAGAAGGAATGCTACACAATGTAAACATCAACAGGTCCCAACTTTTTTTCAGATATGTCGCTGCCATCAAATTCAAAAGGAATAACTATTTTTTATAAAATGGTAAGAAATTTCAGTTTCAACAACTGATCTATTGATTGTGTTCTACAGTTTTGGGCAATAAAATGTGTGTTTATGAGATTTGTGAATCATTGCATTCTGTTTTTATTTACATTTTACAGTTGGATACCAGATCATTTATATTTACTTGAGCCTCCCACAAGCTTTTTTAATCCCTTTACAATTAGATAAAAATTGTAGATCATATAAACAGCTGATTATTAAACGGTTAGACTTTAATGTTTGTTCACCAAACCAACATCTCTGACGTCCCTCTGAATCAAACATTAATACTGGTGTTTATTCTGTTTTAATCAACTTTCTAAATCATTTTCTGTCAGGTTTATTGTAGAATTCTCTTTGTTCTGGTTGATAAAGGACAGACGACAAACTGAAACTGAAAATAAAACTAATAGAGAAACACCTAAAATGAAGTTTCGATTTAAGGATTTATGGCATAACAAATTTTGGATTTCCAGCAAGAAAAAGATGGCGGCTTAAATTTGTGTCTGAATTCGAACTCAGTATGTTTCAAATAATTTATGACGTTCCAACAGGAAAATCCTGAAATCCTTGTCCTACAACAGTTCCTCAGATCTCTGGTGTTCATTTTCTCTGCATTCTTTTCCACTTAGCAGCTCGATTTCTAACCATGTTTCTTGCACATCGGTTGTTTTTTCTTCTTCACTGACTAAGCTTGGTTTGGTTTGAACCAGTTGCACAAAAACAAATTAGCTGATGTCACCTGCAAAGTGCCCTTTACACGTGATTCAAGTTGTTTGTTCAGCTGGTGATACAGAAATCAATTCAAGAGGCAGCTAACCACAGTTTTAGCAAATAACTCGCAACAATAAAAGCCAGATTTGTTATGTGTAATATGATAGTTACTATACAGTTATTATCAAGATGCTTTGGGATTTAACATTGAAATGGGGACAAAAGCAGTATATGAAAAGATAAAGTAGCTTTTTATGTTGAAACTCATTTAACTTTAATTGATTTTTCCACGTTAAACCTCGCAATAAAATTATTTTAGCCATTCTTTCAGACTGTAAGGCCTGGTTCACGCTGCATGCAGAAACACTGTGAAACTAAGACCGCTCCCGTTCGGCGCCCTTGTCACACCAGATGCGGAGTACTACGAAGCGGTACGTGAAGAGATCATTTCGGCGCCTGGTCTATTTTTTGTGCAAGCCGAGTGGGTTCTGCGTCAATTCTGGCAGGAAGTCACACCAAGACACGCGAGATAATCTAGTCAATTTTGAAAATAAAAGCAATTCTTCAAAATAAACTAACGCGATTGACAAATGCAATTATAATTGTGTATCTAAACAGAATATAGAGATGAAAATGAACAAAACACACACACCTACACAAAAACACACACACAGCGCAATGGAGTGGGCTGACTGCGTTGGGGGGGGGGGCGTGTGAGAGAGGAGTTAGACAGGTCAAGATGAACGATGTCAAATTAAAAGTAGGAGTAATTAAAACAAGCACTCTTCAATTATATTACGATGTTATTTACTTACCCGTGGCGAAAAAATAGCTCTGAATGAACACGAGCAGAAACGCTTGTAGACCAGCGCCGAGAAATGCACATGTGATGTGAACAAGGGAAAAGCTTTGCGGCTCTTCCGCGTGCAGTGTGAACCAGGCGTTGTGCAGAAATTTGAGTTTTTCCGCTTTTTAACATGAAATATTCTGCTTTACAGTGTGTCCATGTGTATATTTACAACTTAAAGCTAACCGTTATATTAAAATGAGACATATTGCTGCAGAATTTATGTTTTGTTCAGCTGAACTTTGCAAAACCTTGTGCATGTGTATTTGTTAGCTGGGAAGGTGCGCGCATGAGCTGTTAGGGTTAGGGTTAGGGTTAGGGTATGTCTCTGCTGGAGCCCAGAAAACGCTCCCACAGGTCGTATTTTGGAGCTGTCAAAATCGACCTATATGGTCATATAATTTGCAGACGGGTAGGAAATTTAAGCAGAAACAAACCTTACACCCCCTAGTGGCTGGCTGCAGTAAACGCTTTTAAGCACCGCCCCCCTCCCCATAAAAAATGGAAATTTCCTGCCCAAAAACAGACAATGTTTTCCATGTGTTAAAGCCTTTTTAATTTGCATTTGATTTTTTTCAAGCCCAGCCTTGATGTTTTGATTGTTTTAATTTAACAGAAGCTGGTCTTTTTTCTGTGAGATAAATCTACCTACATGTTCAGAAACCAAATCTTTTCTTCTAACAATTTACTGAAGATTGAAAAGAGATTAAAAAACTCCAAACTGACCAGAAAAATATTGCAACAAAAAACAAACTAATAACCAACTGAGGGAGGACCCTTTTCGAAGACACACCAAAGTTACTAGAAATGACAACAAACTAGGATAAATAAATGCTACAAGTGATTCAAAAAGATGAAATTTGACTGTTAAGAAGAGATGAACAACCCAAAAAACATAAACCAGCTGCAGAGAGTCCAAATCGGCTCATACAAGCAATAAAAGGTGAGAGAGGACAGTATCATTGTCTGATGTTTGCTTATGATTCTTGTCAGTTCACAGTCAGCTGCAGGATCTGACAAACACATCAGATTCAACAAAATTTACTTGTTAAACTAGAAAAAATAAATGCTCAAATGTTTAAATCCTTTGCTTTTGTGTTTTGATTGACACTCCCAAGCTGCCAAATAAAGAGCAGGCAAACAAAAGGGAAATTAACTGCAGTCAATTAACTTCGTGTTTTTGCATAATCCTGCTTCCTCTCACCAACACATCTGTCCTTTACACGCTGACATGATCCAAAGGCACCGTACAGGCTCCCATGTTTCACTAGAGGAGGCCAATTTGTGTGTGTAGTCATGCCAAGGCTCGACCCACCAGCAGCGCTCAATATATTCATTACTCCAATTTCCCCTCTTGCCATCAACATGCACATAGAAATCATTTCAGCATTTTGTGCTCATTCATACATATGGGAGATGCATAGGAGAGGGCTGTTGCTTTTTTTCTGTTTTTCTGTGCAAATTGCACAAATTTATGACATATAGAAAATGCTAGGGATTGCACTGCTGCACACACACATGCACACACACTCACGCGCGCACACACACACGATTTGAACTGATGGCACATTTATTCAGGGACACCTGCATCTTGTGTGATTAAGAGGAAAAGCCTCAAAATGTTGCAGAAAAAATGTCATTCTGTGCTGATACACGCAGATACACACACACACCATATCTGGGAAGACACCTGCATCAGGCTGATAGGGGTGTGTGTGTGTGCATAGCAAGGACACACACACACATATTGTATGTGCTTGTGTTCTGCTTTTCCCTCTCTCTCCTTACTCCACATCCTCTCTCCTGTTTCTCTGGAAAGGCGTTGGGCCTGTAACAGCACATGCTGACATCAGCAGCCAGCAGTACCCCCCCCACCCCCACCCCCACCCCCCTCCTACCCCATCAAACCCCAGTCACAGGCACACTACACACAACCAGTTACATCAATCATATCCCGAGTGATTTATGACATTAAATAACAGTCATATTTGTTACTGATGATCACCCCCTCCCTTCACACACACACACACACACGTGTGTTTTGTTATCCTTATGGGGACCGTCCATTGACTTCCATTGATTTTAGTAGCTAGATTTACACCTAACCCAAACCCTTTTACTAACCTTAACCATTACTGATCTATAACTAACCCTAAGACTAACTAAAACTCTATTCACACCATACCTATAAACCTAACCCCTAACCCTAAAAAGGGGAGTCCCCCCCATGGGGACCAGGCTTCGGTCCCCACAAGAACCCTCGGACCCCAGAAAGATAGTAAAAGTCAGGAAACAGGTCCCCAGGAGGTCAGAAATAGAAACCCACACACACACACACACACACACACACACCACTCCCCACCCAATTAAACCGATACACTGCACACCTGTGATACCTCAAACGGACATAAACCAGTTGATATGCTTGTTCCATCTTTCTGTAACGTAGAACCTGCAGAACGTGATTCACTCAGCTGGAGCTGCCCTACCTGCAGGCCCTTAACATCATGCTTTACTCACTGCACGCGCACAGGTAAAGGATATGGCCATTCGGTGATCTTTTTGGCGTATTTTCTCACGAAGTTGTCCTCGCTGAATATAAACAGCGAGCGGTTGACGGTGAAGCAGTTCTGGCGCACGGGGATGGGGTTATAGAGGGCCATCGTCCGGGCTCTCTGCGCCATGGACTGCTTGTACATTCTCTGGGCCCCGGGTCCTCCGGGCGGTCCGTGTCCGTGCCCGTGTCCATGTCCGTGGCCGTGACCGTGTCCGTGCGGTCCACCTTGTCTGCTGCCACCGCGGCCCCCCGGGCCCCCTCCGCCGGGCCCTCCTCCGTACCTCGCCGGCACCTCGTCTCCAAACCGCGCCATTCTGTGGACACCGATCTCGGACGCCAATCTTCACGAAGCAGCGGAGAAGAAGGAGACCAATGCTCAGCTGTGTGGCCACACAACATTACATCTCATCTGGATCCGGACGTCTAATGAGCGCAACGGGTTGTGGAGCTGCTGCTGCTGATGGACACCTGCAGCCGGCAGAGCAGAGAAATGCGGCTCTCGGTTTCAGCAGACGAGAACGCCCATGTGGCTTCTGCTTGCAGTTTCTGAGCGTCTCTGCCGACGGCCAAATGTGGGTGAGAGGAAGTCAAATGTGTGGTCGGTCGGCTGGCTGGTTGCACTGTGGGGTAGAGCTGCGGGGTGTCTCACTCTTAACACCGCTCCTGTGTCCATAAAAAGCAAGATGCGCCCCCAAACATGAGATCATGGGGAGACGGTCGACTTAAAATCAATGTTTCATGGTCTGCTGAGATGAGCGCGCACCAAGCTGATGTCCCTGCACCTGTTCCAGGCGATTCATTTCTTTATATCATGGCAGTCTATAGAAAATCCAGGCCTCAAGCACACACACACACACACATGCATGTATGTATGTATATCACAGAAGCTTGGACGCAGAGTGAGTCTGAAAATACTAAATTAACAGCTTGTTCCTTTGGCTGTACGTGACGCTCAACTTTAGAAACGTTTCCGAAGACTTCTTAAAAAAAGAAAAGGAAAGAAGGGATTGAAAAACGAGGAAGAGCTAGAAAGATTTATTTATTTATTTCGGAACATCCGCAATGTTTGATACAGTGTGGCAGCAGAATGTGGCTCCCGCCACCCTACAGCTGCCGCGCGCCCTGACAAGCCCAGAGAGCCGCAAAAATCACACATTTGCGATTCGAGAGTCTCGTTTTAGAATCTCCTGCGGGTTCAAAAGAGCGTCGGGGAAAAGAATACCGTTTGGAGTGTCATCCTTGTCTTTCCATGAAGGTAAATATTTGCTTCTGTCTTTTCTTTTATTCAGTTGCATCCTCCATCGTCTTCGATCCTTCACCTGCGTGGAAATCCAGTAGAGGAGCGAAGAGACGGCGACGCCGAAGACGAGGCTATGACGGTCGCTTCTCCGCCACCTTACACCCTCTCATCATCACGGATTGGCCGTTCGAGGTGCAGCAGTGCTGAGAAAGTCCCTCACCATCCCCGCCCCGAAAAGTCTACCTCGGTCCGCGCCGATAAACCCAAATGTCCTGGCTGAGCCGTCTTCTCCCTCTCTCTCTCTCTCTCTCTCTCTCTCTCTCTCTCTCTCTCTCTCTCTCTCTCTCTCCCTCTCGTTGGAGTAGTGCACTCCTCACGGCCTCCTCTCTCCTCATCCAGCAGCCCCAAAGGGGAGGAGGAGAGGGACAGACGGACGGACGTACGGACGGATGAATCGGTGAATGGGTGGAAGATGAACGGGAGGGGAACGAGTGTTTCCTTTAAATTTAAGGTCTAATCATTAAATGAATGAATCACCGTCTTGTAGATGAAACTACGTTTAACAGCCTCGTGCACTCTGCAGCCAAAGCACATGACGCACGCGCCTCGCCCAACTTTCAAACGCGTGTCACGGCCCGACGCGTCGTTTCTCGCCCGTTTCTGCTGAGGTGCATCTGGATCTCCAGCCGCGCCCAGTTCACTTAAAACGTCCCGAGCCGCCTTAAAAGCCCCCCCCCCACCGACAAACATCCTGCTGATGCAAACACATAGGACAACAGGATACTCAGCTTTTTGTGTCTGTCACCAAACTGTGAACATGTTTTACTGAATCCATCACATGATGCGCGTATGTGTTGCTGAGCGAGATTTGGGGAGGGAAGCAAGCATCAAGCAGCTCGTGAAAAAAAAGAAAAAAAACACACAGCTGCAACCCGAACTGACAATGACTGCGCGCGCATGGGCGCGTGATACGGACAGAATGCACGTCAAAGTGAATGCGCGAGTCTGAATGTGTCTTGTGAGAGGAGGTGGAGGGGAGAAGCTATTCTTAGCAACAGACGTTTGGAAATTAATGGACGAAGAGAGCCCAGACCCCCCCCCCCCCCCCCCCCCCACCGACAAACATCCTGCTGATGCAAACACATAGGACAACAGGATACTCAGCTTTTTGTGTCTGTCACCAAACTGTGAACATGTTTTACTGAATCCATCACATGATGCGCGTATGTGTTGCTGAGCGAGATTTGGGGAGGGAAGCAAGCATCAAGCAGCTCGTGAAAAAAAAGAAAAAAAACACACAGCTGCAACCCGAACTGACAATGACTGCGCGCGCATGGGCGCGTGATACGGACAGAATGCACGTCAAAGTGAATGCGCGAGTCTGAATGTGTCTTGTGAGAGGAGGTGGAGGGGAGAAGCTATTCTTAGCAACAGACGTTTGGAAATTAATGGACGAAGAGAGCCCAGACCCCCCCCCCCTCCCCAGTCGAGGAATGCTTTTTTCTTCCTTGACTCTCCTCGTCCTTTCCCTCGAGCCGTTCTGTTTTTTTAATCATCCCACCAAAACATCAGCGCATGTTCAAGGCGTGACCAGCACGCGCTGTGCGCTAAAGCGCGAGCAGCACACCGCCCATATGTTTTTGAGTTTTTACGTTAAAGCAGCCGCTTGCCGTCAGATAAAAAGTGGGGCCAGGTACGGTGCAGCTGCCACGTTGCGTTAAGCGTCAGAGCAGCTGAAGAAGAAACCTCACATCATCTCAGGACATCATTCTCTGATCGACTGATTGATTGATTGACTCCACAAATAGCAGTGTCTGTGATCTGGGAAGTGATGGTGCACAATACAGATTCTTTTATTAAGGGAGACCGGGAGGAATCCACGCCTCTCACGCTCCTCTGATAGGCTGATGTGAGAAAGAAACCGAGCACGCGCCGATCGATAACAGCGCGACCTTAAACGACTCATCCGATATGTCGGAATAGGATCGTTTTACATTTTGTCCACTTAAAAGCGCTTCCGGTCGTCAGGCGAGACTGACCCTACCGCAAGGACACAGAAAACACTAGGATGGATGGATGGATGGATGGATGGATAGATAGATAGATAGATAGATAGATAGATAGATAGATAGATAGATAGATAGATAGATAGATAGATAGATAGATAGATAGATAGATAGATAGATAGATAGATAGATAGATAGATAGATAGATAGATAGATAGATAGATAGATAGATAGATAGATAGATAGATAGATAGATAGATAGATAGATAGATAGATAGATAGATAGATAGATAGATAGATAGATAGATAGATAGATAGATAGATAGATAGATAGATAGATAGATAGATAGATAGATAGATAGATAGATAGATAGATAGATAGATAGATAGATAGATAGATAGATAGATAGATAGATAGATAGATAGATAGATAGATAGATAGATAGATAGATAGATAGATAGATAGATAGATAGATAGATAGATAGATAGATAGATAGATAGATAGATAGATAGATAGATAGATAGATAGATAGATAGATAGATAGATAGATAGATAGATAGATAGATAGATAGATACTCTAGTCTCATTGTACTGTGTATCTTATTTTCCAGAGATGTTTCAGCACCACGGACAGCGCCACAAACTCACAGCTGTTACAAGGAGTTTTCAGAAGGAAGAAAAGCAGAAAAAGATCATGAACGTATATGAATTCACTCAACAAACCCATAAACTAAAAGAATCACAAAGGTCTGAGAAATATGACATGCAGAACTGTTTTTAAGGTTTTTCAACTATTTTTACATTCATTTTCAAGCAAACAGACAAGGATTTTTTTTAGGGATCAGCAGCTCTTCAGACATTCTGAAGGTCTTGTAAAAGTTTTGTTTATTTACTTCAGCTGCTTTCTAGTTTTATTTTTCAGTAAATCCAACAACAACATGACACAGATCTCACAGATCCATCATTGGTTATTAAATGTGTGACAGGATTTAAACTAACAACCCGTGCTGAAATGTTCATTTGAGTGTCAAACTGTCCCATCGCTGGGATCAAACTGAGACTTTGTGTCAGGCTGACGGTAATAAAAACACCAAAAAAGAGAATAGAAAAAACAAGTGATCTTGTCTGTTGTGTGCTTAAACGTATATTTAGGTGGATTTTCACACCAGAATTATTCGAGTGTCAGAGTTTAATAACTTAAACTACAAGACATTTTCAGAAAATGATCAGGAACTGAACCCAAAGTGCAAAGAAAAACAACGAAGGACCTACAAAAACACAGAAGAACTAAAAAACTATTAACACACAAGATCAGCTTAAAATACTACAAGTACGTCTGTTAGCTTGGAAATAAAGAAACAAAATAATTTAGTGAAAAGTAAAATCATGAGATTAGAAAGAATCTGACACAAAAAAAACCCAAAATGATTTGAAAACTAAATTATAAAACAAAAGATAAAACTGATAAAAAGGCTAAAAACCACTGGAATGAGAAATAAAATATGCAGATGGAATAAAATGGGGAAACATTTTAACCAAAATAGGAAAAAAAATATATATATATTTTAAAAAGATGAATCTGGAAACTAAAGGAGATGCAAAGTGTAAAATAATGAAACAGCAAAAGGAAGCATGTAATGATGCAAAGTGTTTTTTGCTCCTTCAGGTGGTGTGTGTGTGTGTGTTCTTGTTTTTCTACCCTACTGAGGACCAGTTTTGAGATATTTACTATCCTTCTGGGGACCGAGGGTTCTTGTGGGGACCGAAGCCCGGGCCTCATACTGGGGACCCCCTTTTTAGGGTTAGGGGTTCAGCTTTATAGGTATGGTGTGAATATAGTTTTAGTTAGTCTTAGGGTTAGGTATAGATCAGTAATGGTTAAGGTTAGTATAAGGGTTTGGTTTAGGTATAAATCCAGTTACTAAAATCAATGGAAGTCAATGGACGGGCCCCATAAGGATAGCAGAACAAACGTGTGTGTGTGTGTGTTGGGGCCCTTTTCGTTTGCATCACTCTTTTATCATCCACTGAGAGGGGCTGCACGGTGGTGCAGTTAGTATCAATGCCTGCGAGTCCTGGGTTTGAAACCGGGCTGGTTCCTTTCTGCATGGAGTTTGCACGTTCTCCCTGTACATGTGTGGGTTTTCTCCAGGGGCTCCAGCTTCATCTCATGGACAAAAACATGCATGAGTGGTGACTCTAAACTGATCCTAGGTGTGAGTGTGTGTGTGAGTGGTTGTTAGTGATGGACTGGCTTCCTGTCCAGGTGTAGCCCCGCCTCTCCCTGCAACCCTGAACAGGAACAAGTGGGTAAATGACTGACAGATACTGAGTAGATTCTGTGAGGTCAGTGAACTCTCTCCTCTTCAGAGTCATGGGGAGCCGGTAAGTATCTCCAGCTGTCATTGGGTGAGAGGCTGCACATCTTTTAGTAACATGTAAATAATCCAGCACAACACCTCCTGCAGGAAGCACCGATGTGCAACAATATCATGACTTCACAGGAACTCGTGTGCCGTATCAGTAGAAGAGATCTGAATCCTTCTTGGTCATCAGAGAGAAATAAAAAAAGGAAACATTTTTATATAAACGGAGACTGTGAATAGATGGTGGATCTACTAGAAGCAGAATGAAGGAGTTGTTCAGCCTCCCTGTAACATAATGAGTCAGAATGAATGGCTTTCATTTCTTTTCTTTCTTCTCCACCGTCGCTCTCTGCCTCATATGATGACATTGTAAATTACTATTAGACCGATCAAGCCTTTCAATAATACAGTGTGTCTACTGACGCTACATTTCAGAGACATTGTGTGGGAGTGAATTCTATTTTCCTTTTTTTTTACTAACCGCATGTTAAAAGAGAGGAATGATTCTGCTCGTCTTGATGGGGAAATTAATTAACTTTTAATGACTTTTTGTCAAAGAAGGAGGATGAATTATTAGCAGAATTACTCAAGAATCGAAAGGGCCATGAAGGTTTCGGTACAGCACGTCTAAAAATGTATAGATTTATCCATTTTTTTTGTTTCTCTGTCAGATTTTTCATACAGTCCGAGGATGTGAGTCTGACGGTGCTCTGAAGCGAGGGTCTGAAAAGGAGTGGCATGACTCAATGATTCATAAGGCTGAATAATTCAATGGCTGTATGCATGTAGAGCACTCCGCCCCTGCTGAACCCGCTCCTTCACAGAACCACTGCACGCTTTGATGCAAACCTCTGCAAGACCCATCCACATTATACACAAAGGAGAGTCATAACTTCTTCCCATTATGACTCTTTTATTTAACATCTAACAGCTGGTTCTGTACAAACACAACCTGATGAGATGCCTCACCAGCTTCATGTATCTGCGTCTCACCAACAGAAGATTTGACTTCAACTAAAGCAAAACTCTGAGTGCAGAGTGGCAGCTTGACACTGGTGGGACATTTTTCAGGAGAATTGTCTAACAAGGATGAAAAAGTCCCTGCTATGACTTCTGAACCCTTTATTGACTTTTTTCTTTCATGCAGTGGTGCGTCCAGATTCTTTTCCTGATGAGGCCAGTGGAAATGTTGGTGTGGTGCACCAAAACCAAAAACCATGACTGAATTTCAGGAGTTCTATTATGCTGCTGAGTTTAAAACTATGAAACAACGTGAGTTAAGGAATATCCTACAGATTTATTTTTGCTAATGTGCACATACCTGCACAATTAACATGTTGAGTTTCACTACGTTTCTGTTTTTATACACGTTTTAAACACAGATTATCCTTGGCAGCTGTTTGTATTTTTGTAAACAGACCTGTACAAAATGATTCAGCTATCTAATGTAATGAATCAGTTAGAATCATATTATGAATATACATATGTATGCATATATGCTACTGGCTATACAAGGCTAGGAAATGTATATGGCGCCACTGATTCATGTTTCACATCTTATTCTTAACCCTAACAGTGAAATATATATATATATTTAATATTACAGCCAATTCAGTTAAATGAATCTTTGTGTATTAACTTATAGTTAGGATAATATAATATCAGAATAAACTGATCATGATTCATGCAGTTGCTACAAACGTTGAAAACACCATTTCAAATGGGTCATAACAATCGGTGTTTACTGCCCTCTAGTGTTTAAGGAGAGGAACTGTAATATCTTCACCCGCCTTTATCTTTTACTTCAGGGGTCTATATATTATGAAATCTTTACAGCTGAAAGAAACATTTTCCATCACTCATAAGAGACTTATTTTATAAACAGCAACAAAGTCATCTTGACCAGTAAAATTCAGATCAACTTATAGTTAAACCAGTGGCGGCTGATGAGATATTTTTTGGGTGGGGCTGCATAAATCCAATTAAATGACCGTCAATAAAACGTTTATAAAAGTGAGTTAATGTAAAACCTATATTTAAAAAAAATCAATTTTAGTTAAATGTCCTATATTTGTATAGCGCTTTTCTAGTTAAGTTTTACATTTACCCATTCACACAATCTGTTATGTAAATCGGGGGGAGAAAGGAGGGGCTAACATTCACACAACCCGATGAAGGCTGACTACAGTGTGCGATGGAAGGTAGTGCTGGGTGGATTGATCCAAATATGGATACTTGTCTAGTAAGATCAAATTTTGTCTTTTAAAGAGTCCATTTCATACAAATTTCAGGACTTTGTGGTTATTTCTTAAGTATTAACCAGTAATATGAAATATTTTCTATCTAAAAAAAGTCAGGAAACACTGATTAACAGACCTTTCAATCTGTCTGCATTAAAATTCAGGTGGTTTCAGCTCGTTCCGTCAGGCTTCGGGTGGCAGCTCGTTCATATTCATAATTTGAATTTGCTGGACTCTGATTGGCTAAAAAACTAGCCTATCAGAGCTACGTCTTATGCTACAGCTTTTTAGTGAGCCACATGCTAGGCGTGGTTTCAACTGCAGGAGATGCCGAATACTAACGAACAAAGGAGTTGTGACGAAACAGATACAGGTCGTTCGAACTCGGGTTTTATCGCCACCTGCGTAGTTTGAGAGATAAAAACTGAAAGAGAAGTTGTTGACCTGTTTTCACACCCACTATGAAGGTAAGAACACCTGTGGAGCTAAAATATTCAACAGAAACCTCAGAAAAACCGTTTTTAATGTAAAGGCCTCTTTAAACCTTATTGAGCAATGCAACATCAGTGAAACACCTTCAGGCCATCAGGTCAGCTCTTTGCTTGAAGGGGATTACGTGTTCACTCCAATAGTTCAAAGACAAGTGAGCTCAGAGTAAGAGTCCTTTTGGACAGGTTCATTCATTCCAGTTATTGATGTGATTCTCTCTGAGGTGAAAAGAAGATTCTCTAAAGAAAATTGTGTCATAATGAAAGGGATACAGGCCTTGGATCCGTGCAGTGCCACATTTTGTGAGAAAGATGTTTCCATTTGCCTCACTGTAAAACTGCAGTACTGATGATCTACAATCTGAGCTCCCCCAGCTTAAGCACATTCTTGAGAGGAAGCAACATGGTCAGCAAACACCAAAGGCATTAATAGAGCTCAATGTCTTTCTGGAACAATTTAAGGAGGTCTTCTTCCAAATATTTAAACTGTGCAAAATTGCACTTGCACTACCTGTAGGCGCTGCATCCTGTGAGTGCAGTTCTTCTCAGCTAAAGTTAATCAAAACTGCCTTGAGAAGTACTGTGACTGATGAGCGTTTAAGCAATGTCAGTCTGCTGAGTGTAGAATCAAGAAGGGCTAGGGCCATAAATCTGGATGACTTTGTGGATGTGTTTGCCAAAAAACATAGCAACAGGCGAATAAAGCTATTCTGAAGCCTGGCAATCAGAATCAGACTATCAATCCCTGTTGGGAAAGTAATGCTTATTTTTGTTTTATATTAAGCAAAGATATGTTTCTTACATATGCTGTATATTCTGGTAATCAGAATCAGATTATTGATCCCAGTTGGGAAAGTCCTGTTACATAAAGCAAAGATGTGACTGTTTCTGTATTTTCTTTTATTTGTATCTGCTTTTCTCCTGTGATTTTTTATTTGCAATAAACGTACATATTATGTCAAATATAATTACGAAATAAAAAGATTGTTGTGCAACTGAAAATGTTAATTTTACTGTTATGTACATTATATCATTAGTAACATAAAATATAACACAATAAACCAAAGTATATCAGTAAGAGTGTTCTTAAGTCTTTCTGATAGTTTTCTACAGGCAAGTTTACTCCAACAGTAGAATAAAATTCTAAATGGTTTATACTTTGGTGTGCCACCCCTATGAAAAATTTCTGGAAGCGCCACTGAGCACAAGTTGAGTGGATGACGTCAGCACAGGTTGGGTTGATGACGTCCAGCTGCTCTTGATGCTACATTTTACGCTGTAATTTAATTCAGTTCAGTCCAGCTTTATTCACACCAATACTCCAGATTCAGATACTTTTTGTTAGTATTTAAGCGCGTGTAAACTAAAATAAACGGACTTGTTTTAACCGGTTTTCTAGCAGGAGGACTACCCGTCCCACAATGCACTGCGGTTCCAACATGGCGCTGCGCATAGCTGCCTGACGTTTGTTAGCTAAACCAGCGAGCAGCTGTATTTAATTGGACTGTACGTGTTTGAGTCGTTGTATTTCGTATATGAGGATGAAACTGTTGCAGACAGCGCTAAAACGAACCCGGAACCTGTTTGTTTTCACCTGCCGTCGGGGTTTTACCGCCAGCAGCGGCCCGTTAGCTCTCCGAGGAGATGAGCTGATTGTCGGCTGCAGCCGGGAGCTGGTGATGAACCTGGGCTCTCAGGTGGAGGTGAGGACGGACTTCATCACCGAGGAAGAGGAGGCTGCACTTATGCAGGAGCTGGAACCAGGACTGAAAAAGAAACGCTACGAATACGACCACTGGGACGATGTAAGTCAAAGTCTGAATCCAGATGTTATAAAGATCTTCACCGTTTGTTTATTCGTCTCATAAATCATCTTTATTTTGCGAGTTTTTACTGTTTATCTTTTCACCCTACAAAAGCTCTACGGATCCTCACGAGGCCCTTTTAGTTTAAACCTGTTTGACAGAAAATCATTTCAACTCTTTTCTCGTTGGAACCACATCTGTTCCATCCAGCTGGTTTTCTGTAAAGTGATGTTGAGTTTACTGGTGTCGTGCTGCTTTGGTCACATTCAGGCGATTCACGGCTACAGGGAGACGGAGCGCCTGACGTGGACCCCCACCTGCCAGAAGATCCTGAACCGTGTCCGATCTGAAGCCTTTCCTCAGCAGAGTCACCTGCTCAGACCCGTGCACGTTTTAGATTTGGACAAAGCTGGATACATCAAGCCGCACGTGGACAGCGTGAAGGTGAGTCTTTGGAAACATGTTGTGATTCAGACATTAAATGCACCGTTACCTCTGTGTGTTTCCTCCTTTGTTCTTCCCAGTTTTGTGGCAGCACCATCGCCGGCTTGAGTCTGTTGTCTGACAGCATCATGCGTTTAGTGAAGGAGGGAGACCCCCACCAGTGGCTGGACCTACTGCTGACTCGACGATCCCTCTATATACTGAGGTCTGTTTGACTTGTTTCATTTATTTAGAAATAAGCTGAAGATGAAACATACGTGTTGGCGTGTTGATACCCTGTTCTGATGATGTGTTTTACCTCTTCCTGCGCAGGGACCAGGCCAGGTACGACTTCACCCATGAGATTCTCAGAGAAGAAGAGTCTGTGTTCAACGGCAGGAGAGTTCCTCGTCAGCGTCGGGTCGCCGTCATCTGTCGGAACCTTCCCGACTGACACACCTGCTGCCGCCTCAGACCGGATCAGAAGCGCCACGTGTCAGGGTTACACAGAAACCATCTAAATGAACCAATCAGGAACATTTGCTGGTTCAGCACGAGCAGAACGAGAACACAGTTTGGGTGTGAACATTGTTTGATTTTGCTCAAGCTGGATCAGAACTTTAGTTGTGAACTACAGAGAGTGTGAGCAGCTGGGATGTAATAAACCTTCTTGTTTGTTGTGTGAACGCCACAGTGTGCACTTCTCAAATCTGCTGATATTTTTATAGGATCAGTAGAAAATAACACAAACTTCTACATCAGTCCTGAATCAGGTGTGTTGGAGCTGTGAAACCCATCAAACCTGCAGGACGGGGGCCTTCAGGACCAGGACTGAGCATCACTACCCCACACAGCTTTGTCTTCTCTTAAGGATCTTTTGGTCACACAAATACTTCAGCTCTTAATGAAACTGTATCCTAATCTTTTCTGTTTTTATTGATTCATCCATCTATTATCTGATGTTTATCCAGAACCGAGTCACGACAGTTTAAGCACCCCCCACATCACCACACAGTGATGTGAGGAAACAGACGCAGTGGTCCTCCCTCAGGCCCTCCAAAATAAGAGCCCAGTCCAATGTGCTGTGCAGTACACTCTTGTATTGGATAAGCAGACGATGGATCGTAACAGATACATTCACTGACATAAAATTTACAATCTTCTGCTTGTAAAAGCTCAATGAGTTTAAAGCTGAATGCGTCTTTATCCTGCTTCAGACGAGCCCGTTTGAACGTTAGCTTCTTATTGTTTATTGCAGCTCAATGAGTCCGAGTACCAACAGTGACATCTAGTGGTGAATTAAAAGTAGTGAAACTAGATCTGAATCCAGGGCCTGCTGATTCATTTTTTACCCTTGTGTTTTCTGTGAGTCGTGACTGCGTGTGAGAGTCACAACACAGAGGAGTGAATTAACATTCTTGTTTTCAACTCGGCTCTATTCACCACGATGACGAGGTTGAAATCCTCCACCTGAGGCAGGATCTGGTACCTCACCTGAACTGGTTGAGGACTTTGTCCTCAGACTTGGAGGTGTTGATCTTCATCCCAGTTGCCTCACACTTGATAACACTCCTGTCTGCTGGAGGTCCTATTGGCTCAGTAAGGTCAACAGGAACTCATTAACCAGAACCCTTCGCTGCTGGATCACACTAAAATCAACTCTGACTTCTTACTGCCATTTTATTCATCTTTATTTTATTGAAATGTTCACATTTTCATCGTATCCTGTTTCTACCAAGTACGTCTGAAGGTCCTAAACATGAAGCAGAGACCAAAAGAAATAAGACAGAAAACTGAGTCCTGTTTGGGCTCCATATTCAGGTTTCTTGGATCCAGTTCACAATCTGATACTTTCTTGATGCTTTTAAATTGTGTGCTGCTGAATTTCTTATTCTACAGCAAACATTCTCACCTGGACTCATCATAGTTTTAGTAGGAACTGGATTGTGTCTTTGATGCTGTGTATTACTTTTAGATGTTAAATTGCAGCATTTCTCTTGACGACCTGCTTTATTTTGACTCAACTTTGCCAAAACTAATTCGATTAACTGTCCAACAGTGATTTCTGTGGAAAATCTCAATTTCATGGTGCAGTTATTGTTATAATTGAGCTAACAGCATATTAAAGCTGATGAGTCAGCAAAACGAGTCCCAGACAGGAGACAAGCCCAAACTGGTTGAAGCGCGTACAGACGAGCTGTCCGGGGGGACGTGCGCTCGCACTGACAGAAACATGTTCTGTAATGATTAAAAAGAAATCTTTTATTATGCCGGTTGTGTTTTTGATGTGTGCTTTGAAGTGCAGACAGAACCGTCAACGTTACAGGTTTTTTGTCAGGTTTGAATTTTATTACAAAAATCAACCTAAGAGAGAAAAGTTCAAGATTTTATTTTGAAGTTCTAAGACAAACTAGTAACATTAAACCTTTAACCCGACATGAATCTGGTTTTGTTATCAGATCCAGATGGAAACTGATTTTCTTCATCCTAACTGTTTCTGTCGTCCTCGCGCTGATCATCGGGTTACTTCGTCAGGTAGAAGTGCATTTTGTCGTTGACGTTCTTGCGCTCTGGATTGAGGCGCTTCAGGATCTGCGCCAGCACGTTGACCGTCTGCTCGCTGCTCAGACCCGTCCTCTTGGTCTGGAACTTCTTAAGCAGGTCTTTGGTGGTCATCGGTTTGCGGATCAGGTAGCGGCGGACCGCCTCCTCGGTCAGCTGTACGTCACTGTGGAGGAACATAAACACGATGTTGCAACTGTTTGAACATTTGATGAACAGATTTTGTTTATGTGTCGTACCTCGAGCTGGGGGTGGATTTTCCTGATGGGGGTTGAGGTGTGCTCTTTCCGGAGAGAACGGGACTCTGACTGCTGGGCTCCATCTTTAACCTCTTAGCAGCAGGTGAGTCTGTAGCGACTCCCTGTCTCTTCCCTGTGATATGTTGACAAACACTTTCAGTTGTTGTTTATTTAGTTTAAACTCTGAGTAAACATACAGTGGTGTGAAAAACTATTTGCCCCCTTCCTGATTTCTTATTCTTTTGCATGTTTGTCACACAAAATGTTTCTGATCATCAAACACATTTAACCATTAGTCAAAGATAACACAAAATGCAGTTTTTAAATGATGGCTTTTATTATTTAGGGAGAAAAAAAATCCAACCCTACATTGCCCTGTGTGAAAAAGGAATTGCCCCCTTGTTAAAAAATAACCTAACTGTGGTGTATCACACCTGAGTTCAATTTCTGTAGCCCCCCCTAGGCCTGATTACTGCCACACCTGTTTCAATCAAGAAATTACTTAAATAGGAGCTGCCTGACACAGAGAGGTCGACCAAAAGCATCTCAAAAGCTAGACATCATGCCAAGATCCAAAGAAATTCAGGAACAAATGAGAACTAAAGTAACTGAGATCTATCAGTCTGTCAGAGATTATAAAGCCATTTCTAAAGCTTTAGGACTCCAGTGAACCACAGTGAGAGTCATTATCCACAAATGGCAAAAACATGGAACAGTGAACCTTCCCAGGAGCGGCTGGCCAATCAAAATTACCCCAAGAGCACAGAGACAACTCATATGAGAGGTCACAAAAGACCCCAGGACAACATCTAAAGAACTGCAGGCCTCACTTGCCTCAATTAAGGTCAGTGTTCACGACTCCACCATAAGAAAGACACTGGGCAAAAACGTCCTGCACGGCAGGTTTCCAAGACGCAAACTACTGTTAAGCAAAAAGAACATTAGGACTCGTCTCAATTTTGCTAAGAAACATCTCAATAATTGCCAAGACTTTTGGGAAAATACTTTGTGGACTGATGAGACAAACGTTAAACTTTTTGGAAGGCAAATATCCCGTTACATCTGGCGTAAAAGTAACACAGAATTTCAGAAAAAGAACATCATACCAACAGTAAAATAAGGTGGTGGTAGTGTGATGGTCTGGGGTTGTTTTGCTGCTTCAGGACCTGGAAGGCGTTCTGTGATAGATGGAACCATGAATTCTACTGTTTATCAAAGAATCCTGAAGGAGAATGTCCAGCCATCTGTTTGTCAACTCAAGCTGAAGCGATCTTGGGTGCTGCAGCAGGACAATGACCCAAAACACACCAACAAATCCACCTCTGAATAGCTGAAGATAAACAATATGAAGACTTTGGAGTGACATAGTCAAGGTCCTGACCTGAATCCTATTAAGATGCTATGGCATGACCTTAAAAAGATATTCATGCTAGAAAACCTCAAAGCTGAATTACAACAATTCTGCAAAGATGAGTGGGCCAAAATTCCTCCAGAGAGCTGTAAAAGACAGGAAGGGGGCAAATAGTTTTTCACACCACTGTATTTGTGCTGTTAATACGTGCACACCTTGCTCCAGCTTGCTGGCGGCAGCACGCAGTGTGTTGGAGGTGGAGGCGGAGTCTATGGATGGCGTCCCCGGACGACTTCCTGTCCTGGAGCTGCCTGCTGAGCCCCGCCCTCCTGGGTGTTTTGGAGGTGTTCTCTTCTTCTGCGAAGAACAAATTAAAAAATACTTGATAAAAATAAAAACAAACATTCAGCAAAAACAGAAAAAATAAATATTCACATCTTCACATTCATCCACTAAAACAAAGTAATCACATGATCAACAAATTATTGTAAATAAACAACTTTTTTTTTAATTAAACTTAAAAATAAAAGTTAGATAATTTAACCATGTTTTCAGTCTCACACACACAAACCACCATGAACAGAGCCGACGCCGTCTCTCCCTCGATGTCACTGTCATCCGAGCTCTCTGATTCGCCGCTGCTGTCTGACACAACACAACATAAAACATCACCTTTCCACCTTTCAGATGGTTCATGATGGTTCAATTCTAAAACAGAAAATAAATAATCAAATCATAGTTTATACCTTTCTTCTTCTTCTTCTCTACTTGAACAGGAGTTTTCTTCCCGTCCTCCTCCTCTTCCTCTTCTTTTGCTTCGTCTTCATTCTGCTTCTCCTCTTCACTTTCTTCCTCGCTCTCTGACGCCTCGTCGATTCCTTCGAACAGGAAAACCAACCTGACTGAGATAAATCCAACCTAACACAGTCCCAGCTTCGGATTCGGAGCTGAAACTCTGTGTTTTTGTACTAACCTTTAGGATGCTCCTCCTCTTTACTGGGTTTTTCATTAACTGGCTCGTCCTCTGAGCTGATGTGGGAATAAAGAAAACACAGACCTGATTAATTTGACTCTTATTTTTAGAGACTTCTGTAAAGAATGAGTAATATGGGGTTTCAGACCTGCTCTCATCAGACATATAATCCACTTCTAGACCCTCTTGGTCTCCATCATCGCTGTCTTCTAGAGCCTCCTTATCGCTGCTCTTTCGCTTGTTTTTCTTTTTCCCCTTCCCAGTCTGTTTCTTTGTCTTCGTCTTGCTCTCTCCATCTGATCAGTAAACAAAGAAGGTATAAATATCATAGAAGCAGTTAATTACATCTCATGTAATAACAGTTAGTCCTCACCGTCTCCCATGCTGCTGTCACTGTCGTCGCTGCTCATCTCCAGGTCATCCTCCAGATCGTGGATGAGCAGGTCGCCTCCTCTCCCTCCACTTTTCTTCTTCTTCTTCTTCTTCCCGGATTTATCTGTCTCATCGTCTTCGTCCTCGCCGCGCTCCTGCTCCCGAAGACGCCTCTGAAGCATGATGCTGAAGTGATTCACCACTTTGTTTCTCCTGTAGGAGGAGAACTTGTGATGAAAGCACCGATTCTTCTGGGTTACTTTTCAACACCTTGTTTTCTTTACCTTCCCCACTCTTCCTCAGCTTCTTCAGCGGTCAACGTTCGGTGCTTTGCCTGCGGTGTGAAGTTGTACCACCCGTGAACAGGAAAGGCCTCGAACGCTCCATCGGGACATTGTGTGAAAATGTAGTAAGATGCATTTTCTGTGACTCCGCCCTTCTTTATCCCTTTAAACCTGATGCATAACACAAAGAAAAACCAGAATTCTAGCAGAGTAACGACCTGGTGGTCATTAACTCATTTAGTTCCAGCCACTTTCAGATATCTATCCCTTCAGTAACAGAGATATTTAGCATTTTTACTGATTTTTGAAGGCTCAAATTATATTTTCTCCTATGACTGTGAATTCTGAAACCACCATCAGAAAGATTAGTCTTTCTTCCTTCAGCAGCAAAAAAAAAGTTTGTACCCTTTTCTGTTATTTAGTAATATGGAGTAAAAAAGAGCAACTTTCATGAAGATACACCCGTTTCAGGACAAACAGTGGAGATAAAAAGCTTTTTGTGTAAACAGGTTTTTCAAGCAGATCAGTGACAATGATGTTAATATTTTTTGTTTCAATGATGCAACATCTGAACTATGTTTTACTACTATGGAAGTAAAAAACAACAGTAAAAGTATTTTTTTTTATTTTATGTCTAGAAAGAGTCATTTATAGACAATTTCAACATTTGAAAAAAATATAAGAAAAAAAGTTACAGATTTCTGATCCAGGTACTCTGTGTGTATGCATGTGCACGCGTGAGTGAGCGAGTTAGTCAGCCAGCTCTGGATTGAGGCGCTTCAGGATCTGCGCCAGCACGTTGACGGTCTGCTCGCACTGTCCTGCATGTTTTAGTTGTGTCACTGCTCCATCAGCTGAGTTAAATGAGCAAATTACACAGACAATTTGGCTTTAACATCAACAGAAGCTGCTAATTATCCATTAATTTAAATAACATGTTCCAAAGTAAGGAAACATCTAAAACATGCAGGACAGTGTGCCTTGAGGACCAAGTCAAGTCAAGTTTATTTATACAGCACATTTAAAAACATCTAAAGTGCTGTACAGTGAAAAGAAAAACAGTAAAACAACAAACAGAATAAAAGCTCTAAAATACATAAAACACCTCACTAATAAAACAGTCAAATTAAACCTTGTTAAAAGCCAATGAGAAGAGGTGGGTTTTAAGAGCAGATTTAAAAGTTCCTGAGCTTGTGGAGAATCTGATGTGAGGGGGGTAAACTGTTCCAAAGTCTGGGTGCAGCTACAGCAAATGCCCTCTCTCCTTTAGTTTTTAATCTGCACCTAGGAACTTCTAAAATCATCAGGTCTGCTGACCTCAAAGAGCTCCTGGGCCGGTAGATGTTAAGAATCTCTACCAGGTAAGGAGGTGCAGTACCATTAAGAACCTTAAAAACAAGCAGTAACATTTTTAAATCAATCCTAAAAGCGACTGGGAGCCAGTGGAGAGAACAGAGGACTGGAGTGATGTGGTCTCTCTTTTTTCAGGGTTGGGAAACACCGCTGGAGAAACATGATGTGACCAAAACAAGTTCTGTTACTTCTGTTACTGACAGCACTGTCTCAGGTGCTAGCCAAGATGGCAGCTCTGCTGCAGTAGAGGCAGATGACAGTACATCACCAAACTCCAGTTCTAGTACTTTTGTGGACACTGTGGATGTTTCCAGCCCAGTTAGCCATGATGCCACTGACAAGTGCAAAGTCTGAAAGAGGATCCAAAGAAGCAGAAAACTGGCGTTGATCCAGACTGGAAGGAAGAATTTCCCTGGATGATCATCATCGACAACAAAACTGGTATAAACCACGACCTCTTGTTATTGAATGACTATTAAAGTCTTGTCCTTAATTTTTCCATGAAGTATGAGGAGTGTTAATAGCTACGTTTACATGCGCCAAATTTCCCCAATCTGATTAAAATCTTGGTCGATCGGAATTCCCAAATCCCTGTTTACATGGACACTAACTGAAATGATCTGATCATGCCATGAGTACACATGCACCAAGCACTCAATCAGGTTAAATGAGTTGAGCATGCGCACAGCAAGTTGTCTTTCCGGGGGAAGAAAAAAGTAAACAAACTCCGTTCTTCCCGCCCCATCGTGTGCTCGAGCTGACTCACGTTATCCCCAATATGGACCTTCTGCGGGTGATTACCTTTATGTTTGGGTTTTTACTGGTCGTATTAACCAAGCTAGAGGCTGAATACATATTGCTACTGCTCCTCCACCACAGGAGAGGAGAGCAGGATGACAGGATGACTGCACCAGCAGACCACTTCTGTTTACTTCCCGCTATGTTTTCTACTTGGGTCTGCGAAAGCGGAAAGACGTCACGCTGAAGTTGTACGCATGCGCAGTGGGCTTTTTTCTACCCTTTCTTTCCGAATGGGTGTATACATGCACGTCTATCTGAATGAAGATCGGACAAAACCACCCCTCTCGATCGGAAGTAAATTTCATTCTGGTCAGGCTGCATCGGATCAAAACATTCTGATTGACATGTTTACATGACGTCTTTTTTATCCGATTGGGCGTTTATTCCGATTAAATGTGCCCATGTAAACGTAGCTACTGATAGAATCGCTGCTAAATTTATATTTATCCAGCTTATTATTCTTGACTGTAAAACAACTTGCATGTGGCCCAAATCTAAACTACGTACAGTAATAAAATAATGAAACAGTTGACAGGAGTGATTACAGCATTTTATTTCCAGAATAGTGCTACAACTGGTGTCAGCTTGTTGGAGTAGCTCTGTGACATTGCTAGCATTTTTTGCTCTTTTTGAGTGTTTCTTGCTGGGTTTTTTTTCTTCTGAAATATTATTTCTGAGATACTTTTTTATTCTGATTTGGATTGAGTTTTTTTTTGCATAATTTTTACTTTTTTGCCACTTGTTATGATGGCAACGAGAGGTTTGTTTACAGGAAAGAGCAGTTAATGGACATTTCTAAGGCTCAAATAATATTCAAATTGAAACCCCTAATCCCCGATGAGCTAAAAAGAAGACGACGTGGATGCAGGGCAATATAACAATATAAGAGATGTGTGGTCAGGGATGAAGAAAATCACAGGCTCTAAGCAGACGAAGGATCATTTAGATGGAAGTCCGGATAGAGCCAATGAACTGAACATGTTCTTCAACAGGTTCAGTTTGGAGACAAGCCCAACATCTTCCTCTCCTGCTACAAGCCAAATAGACCTCCCACCATCCCTTTATCCACACCTCAACTGTCTCACCTTCTACCTCAGAGTCATGAATGCTGTTTCTGGTGCTTTTCCATCATATCCAACATCAGAAGAAGCTGGTGTCCCCATTGCCACCACCTCCCGCCTGTTTGTATCTAGTAGTCAGGTAAAGAAGCAGCTGGAGAGACTGAACAGGAACAAGGCAGATGGTCCAGATGGTGTTAGTCCCAGAGTCCTAAAGGCTTGTGCAGATCAGCTATGTGGAATTCTGCAGCATATCTTCAACCTCAGCCTCACCCAGGAGAAGGTACCAGTTCTATGGAAAACATCCTCCCTTGTTCCAGTACCAAAAACATCCCACCCATTGGCCCCTAAAGACTACAGGCCTGTTGCCCTAACATCCCACATCATGAAAGTCTTGGAGAGACTCATGTTGGTCCATCTAAATAAGAAAACAAGCAAATTTCAAGACCCACTGCAGTTTGCTTATTGTCGTGGGGTTGGTGTGGAAGATGCCATCATACACCTGGTTCAGCAAACTCACTGTCATCTGGACAAAGCAGGCAGCACTGTGATCTTGTTTTTTGATTTCTCCAGTGCCTTTAACACAATTCAGTCTGTGCTATTGTGTCAAAAACTCCAGAAGACACAGGTGGAGGCCTCCACAATCACCTGGATTAAAGACTACCTCACAAACAAACCAAGGTTTGTGAGACTGAAGAGTTGTACGTCTGACCAGGTGATCAGCAGCATAGGAGCACCACAGGGGACTGTACTCTCACCATTTCTTTTCACTCTGTACACCTCAGACTTTCAATACAGGTCAGAGTCCTGTCATCTACAAAAATATTCTGATGACTCTGCAGTTGTTGGTTGGATCAGAGATGGACAAGAGACTGAGTACAGAGAACTGGTGGACCACTTTGTGTCCTGGTATTCAAACAATCATCTCATCTTGAATGTGAACAAGACAAAGGAGATGATTGTGGATTTTAGGAAGAGCAGCAACATACCAACACCCATTTCCATCATGGGAGAAGAAATGGAGGTGGTGGAGGAGTATAAATACCTGGTGTTCACCTGGACAACAGACTGAACTGGAGACACAACTGTGATGCTGTTTTTAGGAAGAGACAGAGCAGACTGTACTTCCTCAGGAAGATTAGATCCTTCAATGTTTGCAGCAAGATGTTGAAGATCTTTTATAAGTCTGTCGTGGAGAGTGTGATTACATCTGCAGTCACCTGTTGGGGGCGGAGCATCAGAGCAGGTGACCTGAAGAGGTTGAACAGATTGATAAGGAGGGCTGGTTCTGTTCTGGGGACTGATCTGGATCCTCTTGAGTTGATTGTCCAAAGGAGGATGGTTCGGAAAATGAAAATCATCATAGAGAACCCTCATCATCCTTTTCACAACACAGTAACTCAACAACAGAGTGTCTTCAGTCAAAGGCTTCTTCAGATCCTTCTTGCCCACAGCTACAACCTTCTACAATGGCTCCCTGAAGAAGAACTGAGCTACAACAACACTTAATTTCCCTTTGGGGATTAATAAAGTAATTTTGATTGATTTGATTGAAGTTCAGGTTTAAATACTTTGTAAGAAAACTGCCATAGTAATACAGCACACGAGGATTTAAGTATTTTTTTATATTAAGGACTTTAGAAACATGGTATATGAAAGGTAAAAATATTATGGTCTAAATAAGTTAATTCTGGAGCTATTTGGTATTTTTAACATTGATAATTGCCACAAGAGTAGTAAACAAATGTGGACGTGCACATTGATAACAGGAAACAACAATGGAGAACGTGGAGGTATTTTTGTACTTCAGGAGATTTTTCAGTGCCTGACAACCCTAGTGGAAAACGGGCCCTAAACCCCCCGACTTTTTAAGATAAGAACCCTCCATTGAACCCTCCTCACCTCTTCCCAGCTTTTCCATTGACCTTCAGGATCCACGGTTGATCCTCTGCTTTAAACTCACGAGTCACGATACCAAACTTCTTCCGTCGAGCTTCCTCGCGCTGCTTCTTTCCAAACTCGCTGCCTGCACCACTTTCCGGCGTTTCCTCCTCCCCATATATCCGCCGAGCGCTCATGTCTCTTTCCATACGAGCCTGGAAAGAAAAAAGAGACAATGTGAGATCAGGAAGCTGACAGCTGCTCATGCAGAGAGATTAAACCAACCTGCGTCCAGGCTGAACAATTAACTTTGTCCCCTGCATTGAAGGCCATTATATTGTACTTCTTGCTGGTGTTTCTATGAAAAAAAAACCCACAGATGTCACTGAAACATTATTCTGTTAAATTACCTTTTTTTTGTAACCTCACTCTCTCATTTATACTATGAACCAGTGGTTTAATGGACTTACTTGGGGACTCTGACAGTGTACTCTGTAGCTGATGAACTGCTGCTCCCCTGGAAAACACACAATTTTAAAAGTGGGGTTACATCTGCGTTTGTATTGGTATTTATTCAGATTTGTGCTGTACTGACAGCAACACGTACAGTTTACTCTCTGCAACCACTTCTTATTAGAAGAAAAAGAATCTCTGAAAGTAATTTGGTCTTTTTGAAGGACTCACCAGAGACGTCATGGTTGGTTATCCACCTCTGAATTTATCAACAGCTGCTTTTAACTAGTTGGATACCCTTGAAAAACAGATGTCACATGATGAGCACACAGGACTTTAAGTGAGGAGTTACGCACCTCTAAATGTTACCCTTCAGTGTACTGGGATGTTTTCAGAGTTTACCCAGCAGTGACCCTTCCCCCATCCACCACCACCTTTCCACAGTTTACAGCTTGTTGTTAAACAGGTAATTTACAAAATAGAAATCCATTGTTTTGGCTGCAGCATTTGCCATATATTCAATTGGACGTGTGTGTTTCTGGTGACAGGGGATAAGTGAGGGAAAACAAACCTGAGACTAGATCTGGACATATTTTCAGATTAAAGGCTATATTGTTAAAGTGGCGTGTGTTTGTTGAGGCCAGAACTAATATTGAGAAGAAATATATTTACTGAAGGAAACAGAGTAATAAACTTATTGAAATCTAAAAGGGACTGATCACTTATTTTATGTTTTTAAGGAGCTTTTATTGAATATCTTTTTCAATTTTATGTTTCCTGTCCATGCTAACGCAATGAAGCTTGACGTTAATAAAAGTGGCTTCATGGCATGTCTTGAATTTGCTTCATGTGGAATAGAAGTAGCTTTTTTTCTGTGTATGTTTTTTTTTACAATAACACCATTGATCAACAGATTGATCTATACGGAAAACGTCACATTTGATTTTGTCCCATATTTGTATGACATTAAGAGGAGAATCGTCACTTATTGTTCTCACTTTAAACACTGTGACCACATACAAAAAGGTGTTAGTTAAACTCAGCTGCTGTCTGGGAGCAGATTGTGCATCTTATTCACACATTTAATAAGTTTTTACTTATAAGCGACTTTAAGCTCAAGAATACGCAGATAATTTGGTGACCGAAGATGTTTGATTAACAATTGCTTCACAAATGATACACACGACAAAAAGAGCAACGTTCACTTAAATAATTCCATTTCAGAAGCAGAACTGCGTGACCAGAAAACGATTCATACAACAAATCCAAGTGTCAAGAAAACATACGATATCATCGGTTCTTATTTTCATACATATAGCTTCAGATGCTAACACGAGTAGCACTCGTTTATCAAGCTGAACTTTTACGGTCATTAGAAAACACAGCTTCAGATTCACTCACTCGTATGTCAGACGAAGAGAAGTTTAACAAAACAATGTTTGTCTGGAAAACAAGGCTGCAGCTTCACCGGGGTATTTTCTGTCCAGTCAAGTTAGAAGATCCGAATAGAAACACTTACGGTAACAAATGGTTCCTAGCAAACGGCTACGGTGGCCTCGAGGTGAATGAATTGGACGACAGACAGCGCACGTGCATCATAATTGCTGCTACATATTATTTGTATTTTGCAGGTCAGTAGTCTGTATAAAACACACACAAAAAGACAATTTTAGTAAAGCACAATGGCACTCGTGTTAAAGGGTGGAAATAAGGTTGATCTGTAAAAGAATAGTTCTAAGTTCAAGCTTAATGTTTAATCGAATATCAAACAGAGTAGCCTAATAACATGACACCAATCATTTTAATACTGTTTTTTCCTGTGGTGTCTCTACATCTGGGGCCGGTGGGGCTTGTCCCCACCAAATGGCGCTGTGGAGCTCTATGAACTGTATTAATCAGTAGAACAAGCTTGTTCTTTATAGAGTAATATGGTCTAAAAATTGATTCTATTACCAAGAATATTCTGTTGTAAACATTTGTTTATAACTAAGTTTTTGTTACTGACAAGATCAGTAGGCAGATTAAGTTACACAGATAGTACACTCTAATTGGAAACAATGGTAATTGGTCTGGCGCAATGCCATGTGGGTAACTATGTGTCACTTGCAGCTTCTGGCACTGGAACGCTATATATAAATTGTTATGTCTTTGTGGACAGTTTTCAAAGTATCACGAGTGTTTGGATCTTGATTTTGCAAACGGAGTAGTTGAACATGTTTATGGGTCTAAATAAATATATACCTGATTTTGTGACTGGTGCTGTGAAGCTTTGTAAACTGGTGTTCATGCAGTGTGCTACATGATCATAGCTTTGTACAGAGTTCCTTGTCGTATTATAAGTTTTTAATATTTCCAAGCAGTTTTTATGGTTTGTAACTTCAAATTTCTGCTTTCAATCAGCTTCTTCAGGAAGTCCACTAGTGCCCCTTTTCCACTGACAGAACACGGTATGGCTCAGTTTACTTTGGCCCCCTGCGGGCCATTTTCCACTGCCTTTCTCGGGTCTTTACCGCGTCATTCCACGCCATTCCAGCCTGTTTTTTCAGACCACCTCTTCTTTGGTCTGAAGCTGGCCAAAGCCGGCCAGCATGCCCACCTGTGTACTGATTGGTACAGTAAATTGATACTAGTGACACCACTACTTACGTAGTGGTAGCCACTGATTGGCCTGACTGTGATCACATGATGTGATGTCAGGAGTTTGATCTCTCAGCCAGCAACAATGGTGGCTTGTTTACTTCATACAAGATGTCATGTCAAGAGGCCATTTCATACAAATTTCAGGACTTTGTGGTTATTTCTTACGTATTAACCAGTAATATGAAAGATTTTATAAACGTCAGGAAACACTTATGAACAGACCTTTCAATCTGTCTGCATTAAAGGTGAGATGACATCACTGTTTAAACTGGCGTAAAGCTATTTCATGTAGTAGATATGCCTGCATATGTCAACTCTCAAAAGAATTTGATTAAAAAACTAACAGGGCGGGGGTGTATGGGCAGGTCCGAATTTTCTTCTCAGCAACACGGTTCCTTTCGTTAATGATATGTGGGTCTCCCTGGCTGACTTCGCTCTGATTGGCTACAACCATATTTGGGAAGGTAGGAAAACACGCCCTCATACGCCCTTGCCCGCAGCAAGCCTTTCTTCTCGGCTCAACAGTCCAGTAACATGGTGAGTGGACGTTTACAACCGTATATGTTCGAGCCTGAAACGTCTTCTGAGGAAGACGGAGGGGTGAACACATAAAACTCAACTAATCGCACATTATTAAACCACTTACTCAAAACCACATGAGCGAATAAACAGTGCTGTCAGATGTTATCAATGAAAATAGATTCACTATATGGTATGATAAACCTGTTGCTCACGGACATTGTTGCTAGAGCGGCTATCACATGCTAGCATCATGGACTCTTCAGACCACGAACAAACGTTTATCAGGCAAGGCAGCATTTTATTAAATAAATAAACTTACGGGTACTGACGATGTAGTCGCCTCCTTCAGGGTTGGTAAAGAATTTTTAATTAAAATCAATCTTTGACAATCCCAACTTGAATTCAAGCAGTCCTCCGTGAAGTGAGCTGAACATATTCTCAAATTGAGGTTATAACTGCATGGCACTTCTCCATAAATGAACTTCAGCCACTCTTCTCTAGTTTTTTCATACTTTGGGAGTGAGTGGAAACTTCCAGCATGGGTTGAGCATCCTTGGATACAACAGGTCCCCGTTTGCGTAGACATCTCTTCTCAAGTGCAGCAGCACAAGCTAGCGCAACGCAGCTAACGGTGTATGGGCTGGGGGGCGGGGGGGGCGGACTGTTTACTTTACTGTGCACTGTTATTGGACGCTATGAAATACGTAGGATGAAATGCCACGTATGAAAAAATGGTGCTTTCCGATTCAACCGTTTTTTAAATATGAAACAAAGCGGACCGCCCACAAACGGGAACTTTGATACTCGCTTTGGACGTTCACACGGCCTCATCAGTGCACAACACATCATGATATACCCCTAAAAACCTCAAAAAAGTGCATTTTGATGTCATAACCCCTTTAAAACGCGGGTGGTTCCGGCTCCCTCCGCCAGGCTGCTTTGGCTGCTTTGTCAGCAGCTCATTCATATTCATTATTCGAATTTGCTGGACTCTGATGGGCTAACAAACTAGCCTATCAGAGCAAGGTATACTGTTTCCTGCCCCGCTGCACGTGGCAACGTCAGACATCGTGTCTTCCTGTTTGCTACGTTTTATGCTACAGCTTTTTAGTGAGCAGCATGCTAGGTGTGGTTTCAACTGCAGGAGATGCCGAATACTAATGAACAAAGGAGTTGTGATGAAACAGGTACAGGCCGTTCGGACTCGGGAGAGCTCGGGTTTTATCGCCACCTGCGTAGTTTGAGAGATAAAAACTGAAAGAGAAGTTGTTGACCTGTTTTCACACCCACTATAAAGGTAAGAACACCTGTAAAGTTAAAATATTCAACAGAAACCGCAGAAAAAACATTTTTAATGGAAGGACCACTTTAAAATCTTAAATGTGACTACTGGACCATGAAGGACCACAACGGTCAGAGTGGCAGACCGCAAACATGGAAGTGGTAGAATGAAATGGAAGCTATTTTTGGGGAAAGACCAGACAAACAGGACAGAGTGGAGCGGTTAGCCAGTTAGCTCTGCTTGGCTTCAGCGTGGGTCGGGGAGAAGCTTGCTGGGAGACGGACACCGAGCCTGGAGACTGGAGCAACAACACCCCATCATCCTTGATGTCAGACACGGTGAGTCATGATTAATTTTAAGGGCTTTAAATACTTTGATGCAGCAGCTCATGAAAAACCCGTGTAGCGATCTCACTCAAGGGCATGTAGTCACATTGTTGTTTACTCTGTGGATACGTTAGTTCTGCCAGTTAGCTTTAAGCTAGCTGTCGATTAGCTCTGTCTGCAAAGTTTTTGTTTTGTTTTTTTTTTGTTCAAGAGAGTCTTGTACACAGATGATGGATGCCTCTTTTTTGTCCAGGTAAAAGAAAACAAAACACCGCAGACTTGTGGGATTAGAACATTTGTGGGAGACAGACGAACGCTCTGCTGCTGTGCTCGAGAACCAGCCTGGGTCGGTGGAGGAGCCGACCTCAGAAGACAAAAGCTGGTGCAAGAACATTTCAACCAGTGCTTTCTTTCAGTGTTTTGCTGACTGGTTCAGGTGGTGGCGAACCGAAAAAAAGTAACTGTTGGCCCAAAAGTTGTGATTATGTACATTTGTGAATGTTTTCTGTGTGTGTGTGTGCAGAGCTAAGACAAGTGTCATTAATCCTCCCATGGAGGTTTTACTTGCAGGTGAAAAAAAAAAAAAACTGAGGCAGCTGTCTGCATGTTCGCCATAATTCACATCTTTGTGCTTTCACATTAATTAATAAAGATAATTGTGAAAAGGGGTGGAAATGAAAGATTGTGGCAGTTAATGAATTCACGGATCTTTTACACTACTTGTAAGCTGAGCACTCCCACGTCCTGGATTCTATTTCCACCGCTCAAGCGAGTCATTCTGCGCTACACTGTACCGCACACAAGTGCGCCATGCCGATTTCGTTGGTGGAAAAGGGGTATAGGTGGCTTTAGTTACTGAGCTTAAGTGATGAGGAGTGTCCTCAACTTAGTGTTGGCTGCCGGCAAGTGCAGACTGAACGTCGGGATTACTGTGGGATCACTGGGAGATTTCCCAGTGTCTACCGAACTGACCCGCTTGTAATTGGGCCAACGGTGAGGTGGAGCTTGATTGTTAAATAAATAATCTTTCATGTGGTTCATTAGTCCATCGGTACTGGTGTCGCTCACTCAGATGCATCAGGTAGCACAATCCCCCCCCTTCTCTCCTCTCTTTTTTGTGAGGATGTCTGCAGGGTTCCCCACACACACACACGCACACACATACACTCCCTCCCTCACCTTTCATTCTAGAGGGAAAATGGAGCAAGATGGACAGAGAAAAAGGGAAAGGTGGAACAGAGAGGATCACAAAGAAACGCAGGCCATAGATGCAGCAAAGTGCTTTAAATTAACTGAAATGTTTGTCAGTAAGGGAACAGGTGAGACATGAAACACTATTGTGACAACAGTCCGCCTCCTTATATTGTTTCCTTCTCTTTGATTTCTTGCTTGTATGTTCTCTCAATGTAAGTCGCTTTGGATAAAAGCGTCTGCTAAATGACAGTAGTAGTAGTAGACCCACAATAAGACTTATTACTATCCAAGATGACTGACTAAATTAGGAGGTTTGCTGATGGATTAGAACACGTGAAACAAATAGTTACCCTCAATGCATTGCATTACACAGTTACAGATAATGCCTCAAGTGTCCTATCTGTGTAACTTAATCTATGGCTAAATCCTCTGAAAACAGCGATTGGGGCCAGTCCCTTAACATTTGTTTAAATGATGAAGATCTAAAATCCCAGTGCACATGCTCATCGTGTGCTCAGTGGAAAGCTGAAGCTGAAATCATCCAATTAAAATATCAGAATAGCACATGTCACTTTTATATTCTGTTAGAGAGAAGTGTGCAGTGTCAGTTATTGTTGCTAGCTATCAAGATGAAATAAAATAAAACTGAATGAAGTAGATGTTTTGCTGAAGGCCAAATTTTGCACCCTACCTCTTGAGCAGAAGTCAGAGGCCAAACGTCTGGGACCTCATCAGCCAATGGACTTTGTGATCATTTTTTCTTTTAAATTTAGTTTATTTATTCTGTCAAAAGTGTGCTCAGATTATTTACATTCAGTGGAGTATACTCCTTCACATAACGTACGACTGACCGAAAAGGCATAGGCTAATGCTTTTATCACCTACCATTTTTAAACAACTTACAGCACATATTTTTGTTAACTTTGCAATGTTACATCAGACAAGCAGAGGATTTACATGCATACATACATTTAAATACACGCGCACACGCACAGATGCATGTACACATATACGGTACATACATACAAACAGATTGAAACAGTCTTAAACATACTCTTTAACAGAATTTACTGTAATTAAATCAACAAAGGGGTCCAGGAAGGGTTCACAGAAGCTAAGATCATCTGAGGATCATCAAACCTGGAGCTTTCAAGGACATGCTCACTAACAGAGATGAAATAACAGTGAGTTTAGGGTTTTTTTGAAGTCTCCTCTTGGTGAAAGGGCAAGTACAGAGTTGTTCTGGGAACTAATATGTGCTAAGCAGAATGAACAGGAACCCCCACAGCAGTTTGTGTATGGGATGATTGGCCTCAAACACAAAATACTTTACTGTCGAAACAGCCCAGTACAGACCTTTGTTATGACCCCAAGGCCATTCAGCAGGTTTTCCTCCACTCCATCTACCAGAGCTTGGGACCAGACAGACAGACCTCAGACAACAGCTGAGACCACTTCTTACCAAAGGGGAAGTCATGGATGAGGAGACTGTCAGCTATGTAACGAAGCTGATCAGTGAACTGCAATCACTGTTTTATATGTGGTGACCCAGGGCATTTGGCCATCGGCTGCTTAAAAAGAACAAAGCATCAGAGAAACTAGAGCCCATCTCCGCCGAGGGACAACCCAAGGTTGACCTCCAATTACAGTCCCACCCAGTAAGCCCCACGCCCAAAACGCACCAAAAGCAAAATAAACAAAATGAAAATCTTAATGATTTAGAGGCCATTTCATTAAACTCTGACTGTAACAGAAACACTTGCACCACCAATTGGTAAAAAGAGCCTGTTCAAATGTTACATCAATGGGTATGCAACAATGGTGCTATTTGATTCTGGCTATATACATACAAATATATACCACACATATAAATACAGTATGTGGTATGTATGTATGTATGCATACGATGGTGATTTTACTGAACCTGCCAAGACATGTGTCCAACATGGTGGCCAGCTTTGCATACATTAAACAATGGTAACAAGCTGGGATGTCCTCTCTTTAAATATAACTCATCAATTTAACCTGCTTATTCCTGTTCTGGGTCACAGGGAGCTGGTTTTCTATTTCCAGTGGTCATTGGGCAATAGGAAAGTTTTTTTTAAATCAAGCCTTATACTGATAGCCTGATACTTTGAAACAAAAGATATAAATAAATGTTCTCTGATTAAACCAATGAATAACACCAACCTGATAAAACTAACACCCAGCACAAAAAGGATGCTCGTCTTATAAATACTTTTTAATAATTTTTTCATGTCTGAAAATATTTATTTCTTCTGTTCTTTAGATATGACCCAAATCTGATTTTGCAACATGTGTGTGTTGGGAAGAGTAGACAAAAATCCAAGAAATAAAAGTTGGTGAAAAGACTGTTGTTATGAAAACACTGATAAAAATCCCTAAAAAAGCCCCAGTTCATCAGCCACTAAATATTTTAATAAAAAATGAACAAAAGAATATTTTAACCTTTATCAAGAACTTTCTGTTGAACTCAGACACCTCTCTGCACATTATGCACCGAGTTGTGTAATTTGAAAAGTATTTCCATGACAATGAATTAATTTGCATTATCATTTTGTTTTGCATTTATATCCAAATCTTGTAAAAACAGTTTTTGGATGCTGTACAGAGATATCTGAGGTTTTGTACAGTGGAAGCTGAAACGATGAACTGCTACGCCTTTTCACTTGTCCTTGGTGAGTCAATTCATGTTCCATTTGGTAGATAAAACAAAGTTTTTCCTTAATTTAAATGAACATTTCACCAGGTAGCTCAAAAGACAAACTCTTAAACTACGGTATTATTAAAGAACATTCTTCCACACTGCAGCTCTGTTATGACAATCAAGTAAAGTGTAGTTAAACTGTAGTTAATTCTGAATTTAGCAACTATTTTGCTGTGTTGAAATGTCTTGACTTGGTCAACATAATCTTTTAGGGCTGATTCAGCAATATTTACTTGGATTAAATCTGGTTCATTTTAATTGAGTGGCTCAAGTAAGTTTTGTAGGTATGTTTTTTTTTTTTACCTCAAAGTATCACAGTCCAATTTTCTACACACATTTTCTCTTTATTTAGAGTAAAAAAAACTTTCAAAATTCCAACTTTTCTGCCATCAGTAAAACCCACAGACGTTTCTGCAATCTTGTATTTCCATAATTTATCAAACAGCCCTTTCTGTTCTCTACAAAAACATTTCAACTCTCTCTAACACAAGTGGCAGCAAAATTTTGGTAATTTAGAATTAGTTTAATTAACCCACTTTCTTTGTGAAAAATTTGTGGCAAAAAGAAATTTGAGATAATCTGAAGAATTTTTGTTGACCCAACCAATTTATGTTACTTTGAAACCACATAAATTCTTAATTCTGAAAGAAATCAATATGCAGTCATTGACTGGATATTGTTAAGTTGGATTTTATTTAACTGAGCTGTGACTTTTCGGGTTGCACGGTGGTGCAGTTGTCAGCACATTTGCCTTCCCAAGGAGTTTGCTTGTTCTACCTGTATCTGTGTTTTCTTCGGTGATTCCACTTTTCTCCTATAGACCAAAACATGCATGTTGTTAAATCCTGACTCAAAACTGGCCCAAGGTGTGAGTGAATAGCACGGATGGTTGTTTGTTTTTGTGTGACCTTGTGATCGACCCATTCAGGATCTCCCCATTGACTGCTGAGGTAGGCACCAGCCTAAATCATTTAAAGGTTGAATATGGAAGATTTTCATTAAAAGCTAAATTTTTTGCCATTTCATACACATTTCAGGACTTTGTGGTTATTTCTTAAGTATTAACCAGTAATATGAAACATTTTATATCTAAAAAACGTCAGGAAACACTTATTAACAGACCTTTCAATCTGTCTGCATTAAAATTCGGGTGATTCCGGCTCCGTCCGTCAGGCTGCTTTGTGAGCAGCTCGTTCATATTCATTGTTCGAATTTGCTGGACTCTGATTGGCTAACAAACTACCCTATGAGAGCTAGATACCTCCATGGGATGTTTAGAGGGGTGCAGAATGAAAGTACAGTATTTGTCTAACATTGTAAAAGCCCATAACAGCAAGGCTGGTACTGTGGGGGGGTGGGGAGTGGAGTCGGCAGATCGAGCAGCGGGGATTTTCTTGTCCTTCTCAGGGGAGGAGCAGGATGAACTGTTTTTTTTTTAACATTTTCCAAATGATGAGTCACTATGAGTTATGAGTCAATTGTTTTCCAGGAGAGAGTGGAGCAGCTGCTCAGAGCACAGGATTCAGGAGGATTACTGAAAAATACATGTATTAAGCCCAAAGCCACTTGAAGCTTTTTTAATAAGGAAAGAGTGGAATTGGGTGAGGAATATTTGCGCCATCGGCGTGCACACGGGGGTCTAGAGCCTGGTGCCCCGGCGACTGGAGGCCTTGTTTTGTTGTTGCGGCTGTGGCATCTGTGTGCTAGATGTTGCTGTGGTGTTCGTGTCCCATATTCAACCTGTAACAAAACTAAACTTTCAATATTGAAGTTATTCAAAAAAATGTGTATATAAGTCAGTTAACTAGAATTGGTTGAAAGTTTTTTTTAGTGCATGACACAACAGTCATGGTTCAAGGGTTTGTGTGTTTGTTTGCTTGATTTTGCAATCTCAGCTATTTCTCTTCAGTTACTGTGCTCCTCACACCTATGTTTCATCTGTTCATCAACCCACCTGGTACTGTTTCAGTAATCACCTGTGCCAGTGCCTATACTCGCAGTTTTCTTGCTGTCAGATCCTATTGTTTGCTTTTTGGATTCCCGCATTAAATAATTTCATTTTATCATCAAATATCATTTGACTGCATAGCTGCATAGCATAGCTTTCTAGGGAAACAACACATAAACAGAATTAATGTACATAATAGAATGTGGAAATGTAATTTGTTATACCCTTTTCCTTTTCTCTAGGTTTCTTTTTTATCTGTGGTCACTGTGCCTTTCCCCCTGGTAAGCCTGAACTTATAAACATCAAATTAAAATCAAACCAAAAGAATGACGTTCTTAAAGTTGTCCTGTTCTCTGCAGATTCTTGTGATAATTACACAAATATAACAGAACCATGGCGCAACCGGGAGTTTACATCTACTTCCTTCGTGGGGTTTCCTAAAAATGATTCTCACCTTGTCGGACAGTGGTGGAGATTCACCGGGATTGGTGGAGAAAGAGTCGTTACTAGTTGCATTAAGGGTCCTCGTGGTGGTGCCCAGAACCCAATTTACCTCTACTATGCATTTAACCATCCAGTGACTGAATCTGAAATTTCATCAAAGACAACTGCATATACAGAGACTGGAGTTTGCATTCAATATGGCATCAGTCTGGAAGTTGTTCTGTGTCCTGGAGGATTTTACATATACAGACCAAACAAATACTTATATCGTGATTCAGTTTATGTAACATGTAAGAATGGTTTAATCATCGTTTCATTTGTTACAAAAGTTGCATTCAATCCTTTGAATAAAGACCACTTTATTTTCACCATTGCGCTTCATTAGAAATTTGAGTTTTGAAGTTGGAGTTTGAACTGTAGTACAGAAAGCACGATTCCTAATATTCTTTAAAACTGAAATTTACGGATGTGTTTGTTCCTCCCATTCTCAAAAAGGGGATTTTTGTGAGATGAAATTTCTAAAGTAGATATTTTTAAAAACTCAATTTTTGATGTCTCCAAGTAGACAGGAGTTTTTCTGAAACTATGATGTTTCTCCCACTATTTCTTTGTGCCCTAAAATCCATAACAACAAAGGAATTGTATTTAATGGTTTAAAAATTTTAAATGGCTTGTATTTGTGTAGCACTTTTCTAGTCTTACTGGCCACAAAAAGTGCTTTTACGCTACAAATTTTATTCACCCATGCACACTGATATACAAATTGGGGGGGTTATATACTAATTGGGGGGGAAGCCAGGATTGAACCACTAAAGGTGCGTTCACACCGGCCCAACCGTCAACGTCAGAAGTGGCAAGTTTACATGTAAAGTCTATGGTGGAGTCCGTCAGACCAGCGTCAGAGTCTTTGCGTCGCTTTGTGAGCGTTAGCAGCATCAACTTTTCAAGCGTTTCAGGCGTTGATGCTTTAAACGCTTGAAACGCGAGCAACACAGAAGTTCAGCTAGCTGAATTTTTGAAACTCTTGAAGCGGCATGTCAACCAATCAGAGCGTCTCATCGTAGTGACGTACCTAAATGAAGCAGGAAGTCTTCAAACAGGATGCGGGACAGACGGAAGTAGCGCTGGAAGCAAACCTCATCCATATGTAGCTCCTGGAGCAAATGGTTTAACTCCTCAAACTCAGAACGCGTCTGAAGAATGAGGTGTATCCACAAACGGAGTAAATAAAGCCAAGCCACTCTCTCTATATGATCTGCCATAGCTCCGAACATCCGATAACAAAGGAAGCCCCGCCTACGCGCTCTTTTTAAATGGTCAGGCGTTACTAGCTTCAACTTTCAAGCATCAAACTTGAAGCGTTATGAACGTTGCTTGACGCTGACAAAGCAGCCAGTGTGAATGCACCATAACTTTCAGGTTGGAAGGCCACTGCTCTTTCTGCAGAGCCACAGCCACCTCATTTTACTAGCTGTCCTTAACTGGAGCCTTTTGATCATGGATTGAAATAGTTAATAACTGAGCAATTTGTTTTTCTTAACTAAATCTGTAGAAAATATGAGTTTACAAAAAAATTATTCTGTTTGTTGTTTTAAAATTTATCCATCCATGTAGAAGGATATATTTTAAAACAACAAACAATATCAGTTTTTTAAAATACCCTTGCATAATGTAGTCAAGACCTGTGAATTACCAACACATTGCACCTAACAAATCTAACATCTAACAAATTCTGTGACTGTTTAATATTTTTACCTTTTGTGAGCAAGCTGGGGTGTTCACCCCTTGGAGTCTCAATACATAATGGTTGCAAAATTTGGAGAAGTAACTATCTGATGATTTGCACAGCCTACCACCATAAAACAAGTATTTTGCAGATTTTTAGCTGAAAATTTTCCACCTTTACCAGTTAACACTGGTAAACTTACATAAGAAGCTTGCTAGCCAACATGAAAAATAAACTTGGATTCCTTGATTCTTTGACATAAGCTGCATGGGCTCTAAAGAACATGAATTATTTGTATTTATATCATTGTATGTTGTTTTTTCTGTCCTTTTCAGACCATCATGACTGTAAGGCAGACTCATGTGGACCGCTTGCTGAGTGCACAGAAGAGGGAGGCTGTGTGTGCATTAAAGGATATGAAATGCTGCAAGATCAGCTACCTACAGCAGATTTATATGGTTGTGTTGGTAACTATACTTTCTGTCGTTAATTGGATCTTTGATGAAGTGAACAAGTTTTCAGAAAATGTTCTTCAAATTTTATCAACATACTGTTTTTCAAACTTAAATTCCCATTTCTGCAGACATTGATGAGTGCCAGATAACTCCAGGAATTTGTGGCCTTAACTCAAAATGCAGTAACACCCCTGGATCATTCTTTTGTAGCTGTTTAAATGGCTACAATGCAACAAATCCAGCATTACCCCTGGGAGAGTCCAACCCATGCATAGGTATTGTAGAAAATAAAGAAATGTAACTGTTGCATGCTAGATATCAGACCTAAACTTTCTCATTCTCTCCACCAGATGTGAATGAGTGTCTTGACAAAATCTGCGGTGAGAATGGGGATTGTGTCAATCAGATTGGAAGTTACAGGTGTGATTGCCACAAAGGCTACTATAATGTAACAACTGCAACTCCTGTTTGCCAAGGTATGCAATAAAGGAAGGGTTTAGGGTCCACTGTGTTAATCTATACAAATGCAAATAAAATCACAATTAATGTGTATACACTCACCTAAAGGATTATTAGGAACACCTGTTTAATATCTCTCTATAATGCAATTATCTAATCAACTAATCACATGGCAGTTGCTTGAAGGCATTTAGGGGTGTGGTCCCGGTCAAGACAATCCCCTGAACTCCAATCTGTATGTCAGAATGGGAAAGAAAGGTGATTTAAGCAATTTTGAGCGTGGCAATTGTTGTCGGTGCCAGACGGGCCGGTCTGAGTATTTCACAATCTGCTCAGTTACTGGGATTTTCACACACAACCATTTCTAGGGTTTACAAAGAATGGTATGAAAAGGGAATCCAGTATGTGGCAGTCATGTGGGCGAAAATGCCTTGTTGATGCTAGAGGTCAGAGGAGAATGGGCCGACTGATTCGAGCTGATAGAAGAGCAACTTTGACTGAAATAACCACTCATTACAACTGAGGAATGCAGCAAAGCATTTGTGAAGCCACCACATGCACAACCTTGAGGCGGATGGGCTACAACAGCAGAAGACCCCACCGGGTACCACTCATCTCCACTACAAATAGGAAAAAGAGGCTACAATTTGCACGAGCTCACCAAAATTGGACAGTTGAAGACTGGAAAAATGTTGCCTGGTCTGATGAGTCTCTATTTCTGTTGAGGCATTCAAATGGTAGAGTCAGAATTTGGCATAAACAGAATGAGAACATGGATCCATCATGCCTTGTTACCACTGTGCAGGCTGCAGGTGGTGGTGGTGTAATGGGGTGGGGGATGTTTTCTTGGCACACTTTAGGCCCCTTAGTGCTAATTGGGCATCATTTAAATGCCACGGGCTTCCTGAGCATTGTTTCTGACCATGTCCATCCCTTCATGACCACCATGTACCCATCCTCTGATGGCTACTTCCAACAGGATAATGCACCATGTCATAAAGCTTGAATCATTTCAAATTGGTTTCTTGAACATGACAATAAGTTCACTGTACTGCAATGGCCCCCACAGTCACCAGATCTCAACCCGATAGAGCATCTTTGGGATGTGGTGGAACGGGAGCATTGTGCCCTGGATGTGCATCCCACAAATATCCATCAACTGCAAGATGCTATCCTATCAATATGGGCCAACATTTCTAAAGAATGCTTTCAGCACCTTGTGGAATCATTGCCACGTAGAATCCTAATCACATGCCAATGTCACCTCAGCTGACTCCTTTCGATGCAAAGGAGCAGCAGCTTTACTTTAAGCTCCTTCTGGATGACAGAGCTCATTATATCTTTAAGGCTGAGCTCAACCACCAACTCATTTCAGCCACTTGTATGTAACATCTCATTCTTTCGGTCAGAATCCATATCTCATGACCATAAGTGAGGGTTTGAATGTAGACAAACCAGTAAATGGAGAGCTTTGCCTTTTGGCTCAGCTTCTTCTTCACTACAGTACAGTAGACTGAAGCAACACCATTACTGCTGGGGACAAAGTCCCAATCCCAAGAGGGAACTTCGTGAGGATAAAGATCTCGTCCACTGTTTTGTGACTAGAGAGAAAGCCACACTGCTCCTCCTGAATCTGAGATTCGACAATTAGCCAGAGCCTCTTTTCCAACACCACCAGAGTAAACTTTCCACAAGAGGCTCAGGAGCAACCTCTACAGTTCCCCATTTTGAAAATTTGGGCCACCACTTCAGTCTCCAACTCCACAGGTGTTGCTTCCATGCGACATTGAAAAGGTGTGTCAGGTTTCTTGTCACCAGAAAATGTTTTAACTACTTTGTTGACCTTTGCCAGTCTGATGGATTCAACTTCCCCAAATCCTCAGGCTCTGCCTCTTCAGTCGAGGACATGGTGCATGGGTTTAGGAAGTCCTAAAAATGCTACGTCCACTGTCCGACAGTATGCCCAGTATGGATTAGCAGTTCCCCACCCAAACCAAACACAGCTTGGGTTGGGCTCTGCTTCCCCTTTCTGAGTTAATTCATTGTTTGCCATAACCTCTTTGAGGACAACTAAAAGTTCTTCTTCATAGACTCTGTCTTCTGAGACAGCCAAGCCCCACAGGCTTTGTTCTTCAGCTTGATGATTTCCTCTACGGCTGGTGTCCACCTATGGGTCTTCTGGTTGCTGCTGTGACAGGCACAAAGGACTTTCTGGCAAAAGCTCCTTAGAGCCACAACCACAATAGAGGCTCTAAACATGGCCCACTCAGTTTTCATGTCCCCAGTCTTACCCGATATGCAGGAAAATCTCCAGTGGTGTGAGTGTTCCCACACCAACCTGATACCTAACCCCCACCCCTAATGCCTGGCTTCAGAAGTGTGCCATGAGAGACTCTACCAGGGGCATACACCCCAGACAACATAGCTCAACACAGCCCCTGGGACAAGGGAGTAGATTTGTTCTTGGCATTGGTGGGGACCTTTGTATCAACCACCCAACCTTGCCCTGTTTCTTTTTTTTTTACTTTTTTTCACTGGCTATTGGTGGAAACAGGTCCCTTCCATCCATGTTAAGTCTATGCCCTTGCCCCGGGATAACAGAGGTGCTCAAACCCCTCCACCACTTTAAGGTGGCGATTCATTCAGTGGGGGTGGGGGGGGTTGGGGTGGCTGACATGGTGTTTCTCAAGTCCAGTCCTTTCAACTCCATGTCCTGCAAGTTTTAGGTGAGCCTAATGAGAAGTGTATTGGTTATCTTATGTAAAGGTTTTAACTGAATAATTTCTTGCACTTCATATTTTCATCATTTCAGCTTAATGCTTGATTTCTCTAGTGTTGGTATTATTTTACTTTTTAAATTTCAGCTGTATTTTTTTCCCCCCATAGATATAGATGAATGTAGTGAGACGCCAAGTGTTTGTGGTGCTCAAACTCTGTGCATGAACGCACCAGGAGCTTTTTATTGTTCTTGTTCTGATGGATTCTTTCCTTCAACTGGAGTCATGTGGAATATAGGGGTCACATTCTGTAAAGGTGAGATTAAAGTTGATTTTATTCACAACATTATTTCTACCATATATCTGCGGTCATATCCAAATGTGACGAATCACCTTTATGTTTTGTTTCCCCTTTTTTCTTCCATATTCCATAAGATCTTCCGCTGACTCTGGATGAGATAAATCCGCCAGAGGTAAATATGCTCAATGAATTATTTTATCAAATGACACATTAAATACATTGCCAAAAATTATCGAATGTGTTAGATATCAGTAATATCTCACAAAATGTTTACTTAGGATAAAAGGATGCTATTTCTTTAAAATTTTTCCTTTCGGGGATTCTCATTAAAACCAGCTTGTGTCTTTACAGGCACGTCAATTTCACCAAATGATTCACTAAAGCATGTTGTGGACTATTTTAGTGCCTATGTACAGACCTTGGCCGGCAACTTGTACCTGTTCTTTTTAAGCTGCTCTGTTTTAAGCACTTATTAAATTAAATGTGGTTAATGAAAAGTCCTTTACATGAAATTGAAAAGCTAAATTTTGTATAAATTTGTGTATTTGTCGCAGGGACAGACAAAGGAGAAATCTTTTCTTCTCAACCTGAAAAAACAGCTGAAAGAAAACAAAGGCATCATCCTGCCTGATCCGGTCAGTGGAAAAGATTAAATATTGACTTTACAAATCAACTTTTATACATTCTTTATGCACACTGTGCATTTTTTGTCACTACTACTACTACTACTACTGTCATTTAGCAGACACTTTTATCCAAAGCGACTTACATTCACTCATTAGATTCTTTAGAAAATGTTTGTGCTTTTTATATTTGAGACTGGTTTTACCAAAAACCACCCCTCAGTGTGGATGAGGCTGTGACATTATACCTTCTACATTTATTTTCTCTTTCTCTACAGATTGCACTAAACGGCTTCTCTGCAATGATGGTACCGTCATTATCTTAAATCATTTCTGAATACAGTCAGTCCTCTGCAAACAAATTTGTCTGAACACAAGTTTTTCAAAATATCAAAAGCATTCAAATTTCTCATGTGTGAATTTTTCTCTGCACAAAAACCTTCCCCAAGTTGCCTCGCCACACATCTCTGTATGGAATTGGAGACGTTAGATTCCAACGACATTAAAAGGATATGTGTGCAAAGTGGGGTCATGTTCTCTCAGTGTTTATAAAGATGAGTCCATTGGACCCAGTGTAAAACTCCCTATAGGGCTTTTTGGCGGCCGTGGTCGAAAGGGGAAGGAGGTTGTCCTCTGATCGAGAGGCTGGAGGTTTGATCCCAACCCGAACAAGCCATATGTTGAAGGTGCCTTGGGCAAGATGCTGAACCCCAAATATCCTCCTGGGCGTCGTGACACAGGCAGCCCTCTGCTCCTTCGGAATGGGTTAAATGCAGAGAACTAAGGGTGGCCGTGGTCGAAAGGGGAAGAAGGTTGTCCTCGGATTGAGTGGTTGGTGGTTCAATCCCGGACCCGAACAAGCCATGTGTCGATGCATCCTTGGGCAAGATGCTGAACCCCAAACTGCCTCCCGGGCTCCATGACATGGGCAGCCCCCTGCTGCCTCGGGATGGGTTAAATGCAGAAATGAATTTCTCCATTGTGAGATGNAATAAAGTTGAAATTATTATTATTAATTATTATTATTATTATGAAGACTGCTGATTCTAATAATAGATGTGAAATGTGCCATACAGCTACATGCATTTATAATAGTATTCACGTCTATAGTTAGCTAACATAGTTACTAGTACAGAAAGTGAAGGCTAGCGTAAGACCTTGGCACCCGGTTAGAGGCTGAGTTCCAATGTTTCAGCCACTGAGTCACATCAAACCTCCACCAGCGGCTAGTTGTCAAACCTCATTCAAATCTGAGAGCAGGAGACAACTGCTACTTTACAATGGAATCAATCAGGAACATCCAGAGGATAGCTGTCCATAAAGAGTAATTAACATAGATCATGTGATTCTCTAAATAATATCCCCCAGCCCGCCATCTCTCCTCTTGTAAATCCCAACCTTTCCCAGCCACAAATCCTCAGAAAGAACAGTGTCTAATGAAAACTATGTTCATTACCTTCATTATTTGTTTTAAGAATATTTTACTACAAACAGGCTTCTAGCGATGTTATCAGACTGGGATAATTCCTCTTTTATATAGAAAATAGCAGCAGATATGGGAGCTGTGAAGGTTTTGTTTTGGAGGTTGGAACAGATTATTTAAACTTTCTTTAATTTTAATTGGAATTATTTGCTCCATGTTGGGATTTTCAAGAAACGCAAATGGTTGTTTCAGTAAATTAAATTCATTTTCAGATGACTGACAGTAATCAGAATCATTTTGTGTTTACATCATGGGGCAGAGAACTTTTTAATCTGAAATATTTTAACCATAAAGGAAGTGGCCGGTGTTGGACCACGTGCCAAGCCAGAGAAGATGAGTAGCCAAGGGGATGGGGACACTGGCAGTCTGATTCTGAGCATCTCTGACCTTTTAGTTTCTACAATGGGGCCGGATGAGAACCAAACTGAGAAAACAGTGACAACCACAACAGTGGGTATGTTCATTTTAGTTTATTACAGCCTTATCGTGTGTTTTATATGTAAATAAAACTGATAAAACTTTACTCTGTGTGATAGATTTAAGTTTAAAAACTATTAGTTCTGGAAGCAACAGTTCAGAAAGGTCTGTTCTCTCAGCCAAGGGAAACATCATGGAGGTTAACCTGGAAGGTCTGGCTGAAACCAACAATGGTGAGTTAAAATATACTAATGACTAAAGAGCTAAATCAGATCATTTGAAGTGGTTTTTCTATATGTTGTTGATGATGTTACTGTAAATAGCTCTTTGAACAACATCAGTTTGGAGAAACAGATCTGACCAAATTGACAAGCTAATGGTTTATCTGTTCAAGGCCAGATGGAAAGGGAGTTACTGCGAGGCTGGGGCAATATTGCAAAAAAATGATCACGATATATTTTCCCATATCAATCAATATCGATTTTTATCTCAATTTTTTAAATATTGCCAGTTTACAAAGATACAAAATAAACAAATTGTCTGCTCTGGGATTATTAAGACACCCTGAAATATAAATGTTATCATTATCTGTGATGCTACATATTACATATGTATATGCTGTTCAGACCATAGCCACTGGCACAATAAATATACTGTTTAGCTACTTTGTAGCTACAGAATTAAACATTGCAAAACAAATAAAATATAAAATTGAATACTTAGAAACACACCTAAAGATCAAAAGACTGGGATCTATTTCTCTGTTTTAGCTCCTCATTTGATCATTCTGCTGCTTTTTCTCCTCAGTAGTGTAGAACAGAACGCGGCATTTCTTCTTGTAGTTTAATGGCGGCAGGCAAACAACATGCAGGGAGCATTACCGCCCCCTAATGGGCCTACACGCTTCCACCATGTTTGATCGAGAAAATAGCCTCACAGCTGATCACCGTGATCGAACTGAAAATGATCACGATCACGAAGTTCGATCATTTTCCAGCAGAAATATTAGGAAATCCCAGCCACAAGTTGTAAACACAGAACCAGAGGTGCTATAGACACAGCTAGCGTTGCTGCTAAGCTACCTTCACTACTAATTTTCACTTTAAATAACCTCAGAATTCTGTAAATGTGTGTAATTTGTAATTTATGATAGTTTTAAGGTTGAAATTTGACATTTATTAAAAAAATAGTTTTAAGGTGATGTGATTCTCTTTGAAACTAGCTAATCTAGCTTGTCAGAGCTAATCTCTGAGATTTATCAAAGAATATGGCTAAGCTGCGGCAGCTGCAGCAACAACCTTTTTATTTGCACTTCTTTTGGTCTGTAGCTATCTCAGAATTAAGTTCACACACACAGTGCTGTTAAACTACTGAAGCATGTTGCTATTTGAATACTCTGCTTATCTAAACTTTGTGAACATTCACAGGTTCTGCAGCAGCTGCCTTCATTACATTAAACGGTATCGAGAGACTTCTCAGTCATCGATACTTTGAAACAGAGAACCAGACAGAGATGTTCTCTGATGTTCTCACAGCTGTTCTACCCTCGGTGAACAACACCAACCTGACAGATCCTGTCAACTTCACTATCTATCACAAAAAGGTCACGCTCAATTTATCTACTTACCCTTTAAGCCAAATCATGGTTAGTTTTCAAGATGTCTGAAGATTCTTTGCCCTCTGCTTCAGCCGACATTACCTGAATCCAGTTTGGTGACCTGTGTGTATTGGGAGGAAGAACGTTTGCGCTGGTCCATAGAGGGTTGTTGGGTTGCATCCACTAGTGAAAACTACACTGTGTGCAGCTGCTCTCATCTCTCTACTTTTGCTCTGATTCTGCAGATAGGAGAGGTATCAGCCACAAGCAGTATGAATAATCATGACCGGCTGCTGTCTCTTCTGTTGATCACAGGGTTTCTTTGTTTTGCCTGTTTCTTTTTTTCCTCAGCCTCCACCAGACAACACGTTCCTAGACTGGCTAAACAGAATCTGTGTAATTGTTGGACTCTTCTTCATCACTTTGGCTATCCTCACTTTCCTTTTGTGTAGCTGGAATCCCAAAATTAACAACACAGCTCGTCTCCATCTCTGTCTCAGCCTTGGGTTGTCTCATTTATTACTGCTGTGGAATGAGAAATATGCTGAAAATAAGGTAATAAAAGAAACTGCTTGAAGTGACTTTGAACTGAAGTGAACTGAAGTTTTAGCATCAAAATTCCTCCGTGTTTGTGGGTGTTTTTGCAGCTGGCCTGTGCGGTCATGGCAGGTATTCTCCATTTCTTAGTGGTTGCAAGCTTCATGTGGATGCTGCTGGAGGCCCTGCAGCTTTACATGTTGGTCCAAAAACTCACCAAGGTGCAGATCATTCAGAGAGACGGCCTCCCCAAACCACTTCTCTACCTAATCGGCTACGGAGTTCCGCTCGTGATCGTGAGCATTAGTGCGGCGGTGTATTCGGCTGGATACGGTGTGACTGATGCAGGGGCGTGAGTATTATAAAGAGTCATACTTCAGATATTTCAAGCAAAATAATGGAACCCAAAAGATGTAAACAGGAAGACTGATTAACAGTGTCATGTGTTTGAACTGCAGGTGCTGGTTGTCACAGGAACGAAACTTCAACTGGGCTTTAACAGGCCCTGTGATAACTGTACTTTCTGTGAGGCTAATTCTAAGTTTTAAAAATTGCAAATACTTTTTATTCTTAAGGTGATCATTGTTTATGTTTTCATTTTTTTATCAGCTTAACTGTATCCTGTTTGGTGTGACTTTATGGAACCTGAGGCCCACGCTGGCCAGCTTGAAAAGTGACATCTCTCAGTCCAAAGATACAAAGTAAGTGTGTCTCTATAGCCGCTTTCAGACAGGCCATGAAAAATGGTACTGTTTCAGTCTTCGTCTGTTTCGCTTTTGAGTCTGAAAGCACCGTTTCGGAGTCTGTCCACATAATCTGTTCCGGAATCTTTCTGGCTGAAGACCTAGTAACAAGAGTGGATGATCGCCGATACGGTGTTTGCGTTCAAAACAGTGGCGTGTCTGAAAAGACAACTCCAGTTAACGACCTGATCGAATTGTCCATAAATATTCCAGAACGTCTGTCTGAAAATTAATTTACACACATGTTCACAGGGAGAGAGCAAATCTTACTCATGTAAAAGGACAGTGTCATGGCGGATGATGGAAAAGGACAAAGGTGCAGACAGGGCACAAGGACTGCTTTTAAGAAGGAAAAACAAAAGGCTGATGTGGCAGCAACTTACAGAAAACGAGAAACGCTTTGAGGTCGAGGAAACAAAGCAGAACAAAGGCAGTGAAATGATGGTAACGAGATGAGCAAACCAAGGAGTATTCAAGATGGGACAAGGAGATTAATGGACGAGGAGCAGCTGAGGGGGAAAGCAACTCATCAGAGAAATGACATACAGGTGTGACGTATTGAGCAGACAGAAAATCTGACACAAAGACTGAAAAACTAAATAACACAGAGAACTTAAAATACAAACAGACAGATCGACAATAAAAGAAGCTCTGAGCAAATAATGTAAGAAAACCAAAAGATCCTGAACGGAGAAACACAAACTGCACAGTATCCAAACACCAGAAGAAAATCAAAACAAAGACAAGAAAATAAAATAAAAGAACAAGTCAAAATTCAGAACATTAACAAACAGGAACTGAAGCAGAGTCAAACTGAATAAGGCTAAAATATGAACAAATATACAGAGAAGACTGCGACGGACAAGTGACCTGTTCAGTGTGTCCCCCGCCTCTCGTCCAAAGACTGCTGGAGAGAGAGCTCCCTGTGACCTTGAACATAAGGAAGCAGGTTCAGAAAATAGATAAATACAGAGAAGAACAAAATAACTACATACCTGCAGCCAAAACCCGAAAACAATAACACAGAAAAACCTCCGCAAAATCCCTTCATGAAAAAACAACACAAACACAATCCCCACAACTGTGACAGAAGAATTAATATAAAGATCAACAATACACATTTTTAGTTAAAATATTGTAAAATACCTATAATAGAATATATTTGCTGATTGATTTTTAATATTTTACTGTCTTTTAGACAGATGTTTATCTTCTGTTTAGTTAATCACAGCCAGAAAATTAATACACTATTTATACTTTCTAATAAATACCATCTGAAAAATCCTTTTGCAGATTGATTTTGTTTAAGATTTTGGCCCAGTTTGTGATACTGGGCTGTACCTGGATTCTGGGCCTGTACCAGAAAGATCTGATCTACCGGGTCCTTTTCATCGTCTTGAACTCTCAGCAGGGTACATTCCTCTACATCATCCACTGTTTGCTCAACAAGGAGGTACGCTAGTTCATTCAGTCTCACTCATCATGTCTATAGGAACAGCCGTGAATAGCACAACTATAACAACAACAACAAACATGTTTGTCATTTACAATATTTTTTAGATAAGAAATGAGTACATGAAATGGTTGCCATGCTCTTCTAATAAGTCCAGTGATGAAGGATCAGAGGTAAGTTACATTTTAAAACATGACACATACAAAATAATTATTGGGTAAGTGACTTAGGTAAAACAATATTATGGGACTTTTCATGAATTCAAATTTTAGAATTTAGTTTTATTTTAAATGCACAAAAAAGTTGTGTTCTATTTTAACAGAAGGACGTGCCATCAGTCTCTGAGGACTTTGAAAAACCCACAGAACCAAAGAGCTGAAGATTACCATCTGAAACCATACATGTCAACTCTCCCGATTTCCCCGGGAGACTTCCGAATTTCAGTGCCCCTCTCGAAAATCTCCCGAATTTCTCCCGACTTCCAACACTGTCCACCGTGCGTTGTTTCCGACCGGATATTTATAGCGATAACACCTGAAGGACAGTCTTTGGAGCACAGATTACATCCTCCAAACGGTCCCACCCCGCTGCAACACAACCCCTCCGACACTACCAGTAACCACCATGAAACAGAAGTTAAAATGTTGACCGTATCTATCGTTAAACCATAACACGTGTAGCAGATTTTATTGTTCTGTTTAAATTCTGCTGTAAGTCATTTTACTTTGTTGATTTTGTCTCAGGTTTTTGCGAGTTTGAAAACTATTTAGTCATCGTTAATTATTGATCACTTCTTGTTTAGGTATTGTGTTGTCCATGTGTGAACATCGTTAAACTGCTTTTGGTTTTCTGGTGCAAAATTGAACCAACACCTGTTTTTAAGGAAAAAATGTTGTTGCAAATCAAACCTAAAGGGATAGTTAAAGCTTTTTAAAGTGGTGTCTTGTGGAGTAGGTAATTAGTAGTCAGCGTCCTACCTGCAGTAGAAATTCTTCCTAGTAGGTAAATTGAAATGTCAGGCAGACGTTCACACAGGAGATTAAAGTAGCTTTCTGTTGTCTTAAAGCAGTATTGAATAACTTTTAAAACTTTATGCTACAATTTTGAAACTTGTCTAAGTGGATACTCACCGAAAAACACGTTCAGCTTCATATTAGCCATCACTCTCGACCCTTCGATGGCTTTACAATGGACTAAATAACCGCCGTAATTCGGGTCTCAGCCGGAAATGGTGTTCTGGTGATTTATGCTGCCCTGAAGAAAAATGCCGCCATAATACGAAATGACACCTTATTTCATAATGAGATGTCATTCAAAGTTTATACAGTATTCTTGTTTATGGTGAGTTTGTCCTGTTAATTATTTAAATATATTTTTATGATCCTTCCCTGATATTTTCTTTATAAAAGCCCTCTGGGTCCTTATCGGCCATTGTTGGGTCCCTCTCCTCTGGGTGTGTCCTAACATTTGCCTGTCGCTCTGACAATGCAAAGAAAGTAAAAATAACATTATATTTAGTGTTCCTGTCCTGGGAGAATTTATTTGATTTGATAAAATGTATTTATGAAAAAATATAGAAACAAATATAAACGATAAATGAAAATTGAAGTCACGAGTGTGGAACGGCACATGTCTGCAGCACATCTCAACAGGTAGCATATTTCTGCAGAACACCAGTTCGAGTGACGGCTGTCTGAGACATGGCTGCGGAGAGGTTAGTCAGTACTGCTTTAAAACAGCTCCAAATATTATAGTTTTGGGTGAACAGAGAGCTCGTTTCATTTAAAGTTCTCAGTGCTGTAATGGATTTTATGGGTTTTACCTTTGATTTAGTAATTTGTGCAAAACACGTCACTGTGAGAAATGTTCATATAAGTCAATACCATATTATTGTTTTCCTTTTCAGCGAGTTTTTAGACTAGACTGGCAGTGAAAGTTTAATAACAGCTGCTCTTCTCTACATGACCTCACCTGGCACCTGGAGGTCTGATGACGGCCAGAATGTCTGACAGTCTGTCGTATCATCTGCGGCTTTTTATTAAAGAATGCAAAACATCTTTGATATTCATAGCCTCATCCTGATGTGTGAACATTTGTAGAATTGTGATCTCATTTATGCATAAAAAATATTAAACCTGGTTTTATCTTCTCACCCTGACTATTGATAATTAACTTTTCCACAACAGTGCTCAAGTACAGGAATATTTTAAAACTCCATCATCATGACTGTGTCTGCAGGTGTAGCATTAGCACATCTTCTCTCAGCAGCTCGTTTAATTCCAAGATACCCGTGTCTCAGTCACTTATTTCTCTAGTTTCATTTGCATGTTTTTACATGAGAGCTGGGATCTGTTGACATATGTTGACCTGAAGAAAATTCAAAGGAAAAGCAAAGATAAACAGCTTGTGTATCATTTACATCACCATTTACCTCCTACAATAACACAAAGTCAAACAGAAATCACTCTGAAATTACAGAGGGAATAAAACACGAGAGCATCGCACGTCTTTTACAAGCTCAGTTTATGATTTAGAACATTTAATTTACACAGACCTCATTCTGTGCCGCCAAACAAACGTCTTCTCTCAGAATTAAACGAGCTATTATACACATTTAAATGAAAACAGGTTCATGTTTATGCACATCACTGCTGTGGAAGACAGTGTCTGATTCTCAAGGACCAGGAGCTTCGTGTTTAAAGGATTTTTACACTGAGAGACATGGTTTAAGTTCTTTTTCATGCAAAACATCAAATGGATAAATAACTGAACCGACCATGGAAATGTTCACAGCTCCATATCAGTTCATGGCTACAGTTATTGGTCTGTTGGTGACACTTAAAGAGTAACTAGGAAAATGTTTTTGATTTGAAAAGAATTATTGTTCACAGCAGAGACACGTGATGAATTATTAATACATCCATGTGGGCACAATTACAGGAGCAGATATTGAAACATGTGCCAAGTGTTACTGAATATATCTTTAATGACAATGATTTTAACCTTCTGAGAGGCTCGTCAACCACTTTAAGTTTGTAAGGATGATCCTGATGGTGTGCTCAGGTGGAATGATTTCCACAGCTGCTGACTAGAGTACTGGGGTTCCTAGCAACTGCAAATCCAGCTGGATTTTCAACAGTGTCTGGTTCATCGCTGAATTCTTCTCCCTCAATCCAAACTTCATCTTCTTTGGAACTGGACTGCAATAAAATAATATAAAAATTTGGTTTTACTTGAAGGATTGCACAGTATTTTGCATAATTACATATACAGTATATGCGCATAGATACAATTTGTTTTGTCACTGCATCAACATTAAGAAGTTGCAAAATCCAAGTAAAATTGGATTGGATTCTTACATTCTCACTTTCAGCAGATTCATCTTCTGTATCATTTTCACTTGATGTGTCTTCTGTGTCATATTCAGACTGTCTGTTTGAGGGAAAGAAATTAATCTCAGAAATTATTAAACGTTTAATCAGTGAACATTGTCTAGGAGCGGTTATCCTCACACTCAATAATGCTCACAAAAGTGGTTGGAAAAAAAATCTTTGTGTTTACATTCATATAAACATAAAGTTAATTACCTGTTTTTCTTCTGATGATTCCACAATGTGGGGTGCAGATAAGCGTCTCTTCAGCTGGAGGCCAGAAACACAGAATCAAAGTTTTACACCAAATAATTAAAATAGACATTTAATTGTCCAATTAGGATTTTGAAAGAATGGGATCTCATTAGGGTGGCCAGATCCATGTGAGTGCCATCATTGATTAGGCCAAAATCTGTTCATCATTGCCCAATTTAAACAGATTATTATGGACCCCATCCCAATTATCTGGATGTGTACAAAGCAATGGAAATGCAGGACTGTCCAACACAATGCAGGACATCAGTCCACCCTGGACTTGTGTTACTGTAAGCAGGGTTTTTGTAATGTGCTTGGAAGCTTCTTGATTCCTGAACAATTCATGTGATGGGTGATCATCAGAATAGTTGAAAACCCGTCTTAAACTGAAAGGCAAGTGATCAACTGCATAAAAAGGAAACATGTGAGAGGGGACATGAAGTGGATTCTTTAACAGGAGACACATTCACACATTCCCCAGTTTATGCTCTACCTTTTGTTTGTACTCATAACAGTCCCATTCATAGCTAATTGGACTCAGCTTGCCACACAATGTCATGAAAATTGCCTCCTATTGAGGTTCTGGGATGATGTGCAGACCTATTTAGAAGTCAAAAACACTCATGTGCACCAGTTGTCTCTGGAATTCAGAGTATGCTACTAAACGGTGAAACAACCACAATAGATGAGTTTAGAGCAGCTCGGGGTGTTGATAAACCTTACCTGCACACAGACTCATCATCTGTGTCCTCCACCTGATTGAGAAAAGTAAAAGAATATAGGGGTTTGATTTAGATAGTGGTTTAAAAGTGGCTATCATTCATACATTTATATATTGTAATTTGAAATAAATAAAACTTTCTCACTTTACACACAGTAACACACTGAGCTAATTAGTTGGATGTGCTACAGAGGCAGCAAATGTTGCTATGCGCAGTGCTGCCACCATATGCCATCAAAAGAGGGGAGACAAATAAAATAAAGTAAAATATGATCTGCACAAAAAGACACAAATATTTTATAAATAAATGATATCTTATTCAAGATACATAATAACATTAAATAAACACGGCAACTTAACCTTTACAGACATTATTATAATGGTAAAAACAAGTTGTACTAGAGTAACTAAATGACACCTACCACAAACTTCAGATGACGGTAAAATGTTGATTTTGAGACACAGTTATCGCAGTGAAAACAATATTTTTCTATGTGTTTTCTTTTCTTTCCTTCTGCTGACACGCTGCTTATTTAGTGACAACAAGAAAACTAAAAGTTCAAAATACGCAACACTGATTTCTTGGGACTCTGAGGATACACATGCTAAAAACTGTGGGTGGAGAGTGGGCATGGCACTAAATGTAGGTTGGATGCATTTTCTTTACTTTCAACACATCCTGTTGATTTGGATGCTGTTGCACATAGTTAACACATTTTTGTGTTTAAATCTTGTATTAATAAACAGATGATTTATAAACAATAAACTGATATAAGAACAACAACAGCGTGAGTTTGGAAGGTGGAGAGATGTCTGCTGTAAAAAAAAAAAAAAATTAAACAAAAACTAGTGAGCAAAAAAAACAATAGTGGACTTCACAGTTTATTGTGTTTGACTGAACAGGTAACCTTCAGCAAAAAGTAGTGATATATATATAAGTATGTATAAAACAAGGTAAATGAGAGTAAACTCATATACTATTCAGTCCTTATCATAAAATAAGTATACCCATGCTTGAATAAACAACGTTTTGCTTGGGGAAGGTGGTAATTGGCGTAAAACTGTGAAATTATATGAAAGCTTTTGATTTTTGAGAAGCTTTAGAAAGTATTTTACATCTGAAGGATAAATTACTTCCACTGCTGGTTGCAGTGGAATCTCACATTGTCCCACACATAAGACGTTTTTCTCCCACATTTAGGGAGTTAACATTTGGTCGACATATTCATGAAATTGAAAACTTTTGTTTTCAAATTTCCCAATGAAGAGAATTTAAGCTATTGAATGTCCCTTAAATTTAGATCAATTTAGTTTTTTTATATTTTTATTCCACTTCTGACTTAAAGGTAAAATATGGAACACGAACACCAAAACAACATCTGGTGTGCTGATGCAGCCTCAACAGAACAAGGCCTCCAGCCGTTGGGTTGCCAGGCTTAAGATATGCCATGAAAATTCCTAACCCAAACCCACTCTGGCACCCGATTCTCTTCGGTTGCTCCTCCCTCAAGAAGGACAATGAAATCCCAGGCGCTTCAAAGCAGCTTCTTGACCCAACGATTCCACCACCCTCCACAGTACCAGCCTCGCTATTACGGACTATTCACCTTATTAGATAACCCACAATGGTGCCCTCTACTGGCCGGTAGATGGAAACATAATGCAAGTCTCGTGCCCGTTAAAGAGGCCCTTCCATTAAAATGTTTTTTTCTGAGGTTTCTGTTGAATATTTTAGCTCCACAGGTGTTCTTACCTTCATAGTGGGTGTGAAAACAGGTCAACAACTTCTCTTTCGGTTTTAATCTCTCAAACTACACAGGTGGCAATAACACCTGATATCTCCCGAGTCCGAACGGCCTGTATCTGTTTCCTCACAACTCCTTTGGTCGTTAATTTTTGGCAGCTCCCACAGTTGAAACCATGCCTAGCATGCTGCTCACTAGAAAGCTTGTAGCATAACGTAGCAAACAGGAAGACACGACGTCTGATGTTGCCATGCGCAGCGGGGCAGGAAACAGTATTCTTTGCTCTCATAGGGTAGTTTGTTAGCCAATCAGAGTCCAGCAAATTCGAACAATGAATATGAACGTGCTGCTGATGAAGCAGCCTGACGGAAGGAGCCGGAACCACCCGAATTTTAACGCAGACAGATTGAAAGGTCTGTTAATAAGTGTTTCCTGATGTTTTTTAGATATAAAATGTTTCATATTACTGGTTAATACTTAAGAAATAACCACAAAGTCCTGAAATGTGTATGAAATGGCCTCTTTAAAATCAATTACTTCAGATACGATTTTTAAAGAAAATACTTTACTTTCATTCTACATCCCTCTAAACACCACGTGTGGAGGTATTATTTTTTTAAAATATAGCTTTTCATGAAAATGTAATTCAACCTTTAAACAAAAACTTTGTACTAAAACATGATCCATTTTTTGGATGTGCTCCAAACATGAAATCTGTCACATTCAGAGAGGATCCACCACAGATACTGTATCTCCTGATTCAGGGCTTTTTATGGCAGTGAGGGTAAAGTTAGAAAAACCTCAGCTTTTCATTGGTACAGCAAACTTCTGCATTCATTTATGGTAAACAGGTGTGTAAATTGTGTAAATGATCAGAATCAATAGATGATCATACACCAGCTTGGCGATGGGTAACTGACCTTTGTTTCACATCCATTTTATGCCTGACCATTTTGCTGCACTTCAGCAGGTGTGCACCACTCTGACACAGTTTCACACACACACTGTCACAATCACTCCCGCCTCCCTCCTCGTGCACTTTGTGATAATGTCGGATGACAGCATGCCAAACAAAACGTTTTTACACGCCTTAGTCTCATTCAGCAGCATCTTTTAATTAGATTCCTGTTTTTTTTTCTGTATAGACACGATTCTTGATCGTGAGGAGAATCAACATGTATTTCCATATATTTGTGCATTTAAAAAGGGGGTGTTTCAGGGGGAGGTGTCTGGTATTCAGTCATGTCTGATCAGCTTCACACTGACTGGGATGTTCAAAGGAAACATGCAGCATTTCATTCAGCTGGAGTTTAAACTTTTGCTTGTGCTGCATTCTTAATGTTAGTATATGTTTTAGTAGGAAACCAGTGCAGCTCTTTAATAAGCCAGATCTTTGTAATGTTTGTTGGATACTTTAACCTTACAACACCTTAATTTCTAGGGGGATTTGAAACATTAAATATAATCAAAAAGAAAACAGGTATAGTAGTAAAAATATCTTCTAGTCAGACTGTTGCATCTAAAAAGATTATTAAGATCTGAATGAGAATCAGGTTTATTGCAATGTTTTTGCACATTAGGAATTTACCTTGATGTGGTGCAGAAGGGTTCACATCATTTTATAGATGTACAAAAACAAACAATGATAAACACAATTTCTAGATCTCTCACTTGGAAGGAAAAGAAACTGACTTTTCTCAAAAAAGGGCAAATATCCAATGGAAGAAGAATGCATTAAAAGTGAACCCACTACCTATAGGACAGGAGAACAACCTCGACCTCCAAAACTGCATGGGAGATGGTGTGAAGTGCTCCGTACTGTCTTTAGTTCTAGGCTGTGGAGATTTATATGTTCCTCCTAGTACCACACTAGACCCACCAAAGACCATTGACACCTACTATGACCCTGAATGTGATATTTCAGAAACTGCAGAAGTTTGAAATGGACGTTTTCTGACATTTATGTAGTTACGAGTTGTTACCACAAGATGTCACCAGTGGTTTAAGTATTTCATTAAATGGCTTTAGTTTTAAAGTCCTTTAAGGACCCCAATGGATGTATGTTAATACATTTGTTTTCAGAAATAAAAATTGTATGCACAAGCTTAATTTGCACTGTTTCCTCTTTCTCTAAGAATAAACATCGTTGTAAGCCGACAGAGGCTGAGCTATCAGTTCTAATTCCCTCAAGCTTTTTCTTATATGTAAATTTGCTCTGAGTTGAATTCAGTTAGCATAGTAACACTTGTTTCAGGAGAAAATCAGCACGCTAACAAGAGTTTCATCTTGTGATAATATTTATAATGCAGGAAATCTGAATAAAGTTTTTTTAATTAGATTAGTTATGCACATTAACTATGCATGGGATTGTGATCTAAACATTTTGGATGCAGACTGTTATTTACTTTGTCTGGCTACATTCAGACATGCTTGTCTGATACTATTTTTGAAGACAAATATTTGACATATTTGTGATACAGAAAGTTTGTACATTTTGAATTCTTGTTTGTAAGTCTTGTGTAACGATGCACACCATCTGTCAGTGCTGAGTAGAACTCTGTGTTCTGTCTGCCTGAGTGCAGATAGCATCACAGCTGAATATAGGGATACTGCCCCCTGCTTTGTCCAGCCATGAGGACTGCTAGAGACATGACTCAAAAGCTTGGTCCTTTCTTCATGTCCTGTTTAATATATATTGAAGGTAACTTGATTAAAATTAATCTAAGAGTGACTTTCTTTTATTTTCATTCATTCATTCATTCATTCATTCATTCATTCATTCATTCATTCATTCATTCATTCATTCATTCATTGTAGGGATTTAGTAGATATACAGTATACAATAATATATGATATACAATTTCATATGAAACAAAATGATATATTATTATACAATATATGATATGAAATATTACAAAATCACACAAATCAGTGCATTTTGTGCATGATAGTACATGGTATGATACAGTGTAATGGTGCGTTCACAACGGACGCTTGCAAGTCAAGCAACGCTCCCAACACTTCCAGTTTGACGCTTGTACATTGAAGCTTGCAACGCCTGCCACTTCTGAGCAAAACAGAGTGCGTAGGCTTCCTCTGTTGCCTTATATTCTGAACTATGGCGGTGTCAGGGTCTGGGGTTTTTGTGTTTGGGGATTGATGTTGGTGATGGTTTTTTCACTGTAAGTTGTGTGTTTCACTGGTGACTATGGGGATCTCTGCAGCTGGTGAGTGTGGTGCTTGTGACACTAATTGTCAGTTCCAGGGCGTGGCAGTCATCAGTGGTTGCAGGTGTGGATCGTTACCCAGCTCAGGAGAGCTGGGTATTTAAACAGAGGAAGAACCACAGACAGGCGCCAGTTCGTACTCTTCCACAACCTTAACGTGGTACAGAGTGGCCAGGGATAAATTATGACAGTTGTTTTGTTAGGGCTGCTAACCTGCCTTCTCTTCCTCATCTCTTAGTTATATATGCTGGAGCGCTCCTCCAGCTCTGAGTGCCTCACCGGTCACCGCGCCGCTGTCAATCCTGCCACAGCAATGACTGTGCAGACAGCCCCTGGAGCCGGAAAGAGGACTCATCTCCGACGGGGTTTTAGCGGTCGTGAGCTCTCCGACCCGCTCTCCTTTCCCCGTCCTCGGACCCGTGTCCTGGAGCATCCTCCAGAGCCAGTGCCTCTGCGTGGTGAGTTACCCGCCTATCGTGAGCACTGGCCCACTAACCCTAACCCAACATGGACATTAACGGTAAGATTGTTTTTTTTTTTAAATCAAGTGGTTTGACAAAAACGCTCATTGTGTCTAAGCTTTGATTATAACCTTTATTGGCATACACCATCGAAAAAATGAGACTTTTAGCTTTCAAACAATATATAACATGTGGACACCTTATGATGTTACACTACAAAGAAAAAAAAAAACAGCGCGACCCGCCCGAGGGCCAAGTATCGCGAAGGGGTTAATGAGCAAATATGTTTTTAAATAGTTTGAAGTGACAATAGATGAAGAAAAAACTGCTCCTCAGCTTATACTGAATATATATTAAAGGTACAGTATGTAAGAATTAAACCGTGTCGTCAAATATGAGTCCCACAGTTCATGTTGAAAAACAAACCTGTCTGCTCTCAGCCACTCACACCCTCCCCTTCCTGATTTTTCTGTTGCATTGCCAGTTCTGATGTTGATCTTTTTTTAGTTTCTCTTATATTTGTTCAATTTTTGGGAATGTCTGAAGGCCTATTTTTTCAGTATTGAGTTTCCCTAATTGCGTTTGAATGCCCCATCACGAGCAGCTCAGCTGCTCAGTTAGAAGGATGTGGTGGTTTCTTACTTTTTGCTGCTGGTCGTTGTGGAATTACAGCTGTTTGTGTTGAAGACTTGGCAGTATTGCAGACTCACATGTGATTCATTATGGAACCAGGACGTCTGAATGTATAACTAATGATTCTGTCCTCGATCAGCGTTTTTAAAATGAAAGAAATTAGCGACCACCCAGTCGGCTGAGGTCGAGATCTGTTACAATGTGACTTTAGTTTCAGCATCAGTGGGACATTGTGTCGGTATTTACCTGTAAAATTCTTACATTCTGTACCTTTAAGATATAATGAACATACTGAAAATTACACTATTTCCAACTATTAAAGTCTTCTCCTCTTCCTCTCCTCCTGTCTCCCCCCCTCCTCCTCTTTCACTCCTCTCCTCCACGTTCTCTGTCTCCACCTTTTAGCTTGTATCGGTCCACTAGTGTCTTTCTGGTGTGGGTCCTGTGTCTAACTGGAAGGATAAATGAAGACTGTTAGACAGAAGACGATTTAATATTGTGTCACCTGTCCATTTGCTTGGTCTTCATTTGTGGGTATATATTTGTGTCTGAGTGTGTGGTATTGCTGGGTGTGATCTTAAACTGATATTCCTTTCCATCCATCCATCCATCCATCCATCCATCCATCCATCCATCCATCCATCCCCAGTGAGACCTGTCCAGAACACCTCCCTACGGAGGTGAACAGGAGGCATCAGAAACAGATGCCTGAGCCACCTCAACTGGCTCCTCTCGACATAAAGGAGTAGCAGTTATACTCCGAGCTCCTCACGGGTGAACGATCTCCTCACCCTATCTCTAAGGGAGCACCCAGCCACCCTGTGGCGGAAACTCATTTCGACCTCCTGGATTTTGTCGTTTCAGTCATGAACCAAAGCTCATGAACATAGGTGAGGGTAGGAACGTAGACTGACCGGTACATCGAGAGTTTTCCGGGTTCCTGTGGGGTCTTAAAAAGTCTTGACAGTATTGAATTTATAAATTTGGAAATCATTTTTTAAAGAGTCTTGAATTTTGATATCTGGGTTTTAAAAAGTTGGTTTCATTTGTCAGGCTGACTATACAGTGTAAAAGAGTGTGCACATGTTGACTAACAAACACATGGCAGTGACAAACGCATGTTTGACTCTTAAACGCACTTATTTGCAGAATCTGCGCTGCTTGAAATTAGACCTTTGGCTTGTTTCACCAATCAGGAGAGAGCAATGCACTTTTTTTGGCTCCTTCTGAACCTGCTTCTTCCTGTTCAGGGTTGCAGGGAGCTGGGAGATCATATCGAGAGAGTGACTTGGCTTTATTTGCTTAATAAAGCTAGACAACATCGACGCAAGCAAAGCTTGAAACGAAGGAAAAGCTTGAAAAGTTGATGCTGCCAATGCTCACAAAGTGCCGCGGAGACTCTGACGGCCCTCTGATGGACTCCACCTGGACTCTACATGTAATCTTGACGCTCCTGACGCTTGGGCCGGTGTGAACGCACCATTAGAAATGTAGGTTATAGAGTATGGTTAACTAATTTAGTTCATGTTACACTGTATATGTACATTTATGTGAATAAACCCATACGATAACATTTGAATCATTTACTAAGTTTACAAATAATATAATATTAGCATATTAAGAGGTTTCAGTGGATTTGTCAACTCCATCAGACATGGAACCTGATGGAGTTGACGACTGACGGAGTTGACACAAAGGCAAGGATTTTCCTTCTAAAACATTTATTGTACACTGCAGCTGGTTGTTTTTTTCTTAGTTGCTAGCTGTCTCAATAACCTTACTAAATGCTTAAATTCAATTCATGACTGTACTCCAATGTATATAAATGTATTGTGAAGAAATAAATTTGAACTGAAACCAATGCTGGACATTACTTTTAATCTTAACCCTGAACATGTTCTCCCCTTAATATAAATACTGTATGTATTTGAAGAGAATTAAGCAATTTAAACGCACAGAAAAATGTCAATTTTTGTAAGTGTAATTTATTTTTCCCATTCAGATATAACTTAGTATGCAATAAGTCTCCATACCGTGAGGACCAGCTCGACTGGAGATGTTTGATGATGGCTCGGACACTCTTTCACTGTCTGAGACCTGCATGTTGTCTCCTCTCTCACTTTCTCCTTCCTCATGGAGAAACTCTCCCTCCTCTTTCTCTTCACTGCTGTGATCCTCTACCTCTTCGGCCTGTCCCTCATCGCCTTGGCCTTCCACCATGATCGCATTTGTGTTGTTCTTCTTCCACCTCATCTTCTCCATCAACTTTGCTCTGTTCTTTTATTGCTGACTTTTCTCTTGCCTTACTCTTTGGTGTAAAAAACTAGAAATGCTGCCTTTCCTCTTCATTTCTGTAAGATTTAAAGTAATTTTACAATGTTTTCCTAAACAAACTTTTAATCATATTCGCTTTCTACCTTACACAGACTTAACTTCAGACCTAAGCTAACATTTGCAAACATGTACAACAAGCAGAATAATGTTATTTTTTCTTTGTCTCAGACTCAGCAGTACAACTATTAGCACAGAGTTTTTATTGCCCCCCTTTTTATATTTTGTCGTACATAGTAAATTAATTTTTACCTCTCTCCTTCTGCGCTGCTCCCTCCTGTTGCCACTAGCATTTCCCTCCAAGCTTCGCGCTGAGTGATTTCAAATCAAACAGTCTCTCTACTCGGCCACTGCTGCATTACCTCGTGCTGCGTTCAAAGCAGTCGGACATTAGAATGTCCCGCTCGAAAGTGTCCGATTTGCTAGATCTATTTTATCAATTTCCAGGTTGGCAGCTGGGGTGGCAAGGCTTTCTTTTAGGGTGGCAATTGCCACCCCATGCCACCCTGGTAGATCCGCCCCTGTCCAGCTGTGACCACAAGAATATTTAGATCGTTTGTCTAAAATATCAAAAAGTTTAAAACTTACAGGAATATGTGGTAGTATTGCATTCAGCACACCCAGAGAAAAGTAAAGGCATCCCCAGGGATAGAGCTGAACTGCTATTGCCTCATTTAATTAAGTTTATAAAACTATCTGATGGAGTTGACAGGAAATGAGGTCACAACTTTGAGGGGCAAAATTTTATGAAAAATACTTTTTGATGTTCACTTCATGTATTGTTTTATATATTTATGACTCTTCTCTTTAATTTGATATATAGGTGTTCACAGTTTGGGAATTTTTAAAAGTCTTTTTGGCCTGATCAATATTTTGACCTATTGCTGAGGACAACTGCAATAACATGGACCCTCAAACCACAGATCATACATTTTAAACAAAATTTCCTGAAAAAGATGAAAATGCGTGCTAAAAAATAAAATAGGTATACACAGTTCCTTTAGATGTAACTTTATAGGTATGTCAAATGTGATGGTTTTCTTGATTTTTAAAGAGGCTCTTCCATTAAAAACTGTTTTTCTGTGGTTTCTGTTGAATATTTTAGCTCCACAGGTGTTCTTACCTTCATAGTGGGTGTGAAAACAGGTCAACAACTTCTCTTTCAGTTTTAATATCTCAAACTACGCAGGTGGTGATAAAACCCGATTTCTCCCGAGTCCGAACGGCCTGTATCTGTTTCCACACAACTCCTTTGTTCGTTAGTATTCGGCAGCTCCCGCAATTGAAACCACACCTAGCATGCTGCTGGCTAAAAACAGTATTCTTTGCTCTCATAGGCTAGTTTGTTAGCCAATCAGAGTCCAGCATATTCGAACAATGAATATGAACGAGCTGCTGACGAAGCAGCCGAAGCAGCCTGACGGAAGGCGCCGGAACCACCCAAATTTTAACGCAGACAGATTGAAAGGTCTGTTAATCAGTGTTTCCTGACGTTTTTTAGATATAAAATGTTTCATATTACAGGTTAATACTTAAGAAATAACCACAAAGTCCTGAAATGTGTATGAAATGGCCTCTTTAAAGACCGTGTAAAGGGAATTCTGCTATTTTCTTCTAACCACATTATAAACATAATAAATGTACTGTTCTAAACATGTGAAAAACCTCCCAACAATTAAAAACTGAATTGTGGAGCTAGCCTTCAAATTGCGTTTCAAGAGTTTTCTGTTTCAGGATTTTATGGGCGGGTCTAAAAGGGCAGCCGCGTGACGACACGCGGCTGCCCTTCAGGATAACCCCGCCCCCTGCTGCTCTCGTCATATAAAACCGTACAGTGCGGTAGCTTCAGTGGTTTTCCCGCTCCTTCATCCGAGGGATGACCGTCTGAAAAAGCTTTGGGTCGATTTTGTGCAGAGGAGCCAAACAGTAGACAGTAACTAAACCAGCATGATAGGTTAGAGCTACTTCTGCCACCTGCTGCCTTCATATGCTAAACAAAGCTCAGAATGGCGTAGCAGCACATTCCGCTCCTTCACTGATCAACAAGTCTGAAGCATTGCTGTTGTGTGGAAATATTTCAACTCCTCAAAAAGCAGCGATGCGCAGTTTTACATGTGGGTAGAACCTCAAACTTAACAAACCAGCCGGAACTCAGAAACGGAGGAAATGCAGTGATGTGGGGAAGAGAAGGAGGTGCTGCTAGAGGATGAGACAGACAGGTTTCAGCGCCTGCAGCGGACACGCCCCCAGCGTCTCAGAGCAGAGAAAACTGATCCTTTTTTCATTATTTTGTAACCAAATTTCATATGCTTCGCAGTGTTTTTAATCATTCAAATTTGGCTGGATGACTAATAACTAATATTCCTGTGCAGTGACAAACTCAGAACACACATTTGTTGTTACTTTACACGGGCTTTAAGATAAATTTGACCTTTTACTGTTGGACATGTTTTGTCCCAACTCTTAAGAATGAGTTATATATTATTATTCGATATAATCTTATTGCCTTACCTAAACATCCTCACATAAATATATTATTAAACATACAAACAACAAATAAAACACTTCACAATTCTCATTTTAAAAAGCTTCATAAATATGTTCTGAAAAAGATAAAGTACAGAAAACACAGTCTAAAAATGTCTAATAACCTCCCGAACAGCAACGTTTATAAAACATATTAATGAGGAGAGAAGCTCTGCTGAGCAGAAGAGACAGTAACCTTAATGGACTGAGAACCACGTTAAATATTGTCAATACAACTTTTAAAGTCTGTAGCAACTTCTGCAATCACTCAGGTTTCTGTTGTTCTAATGCAATATTAAGCCATGGCTACCTGGGGGTTGGGGTGGGGGGGAAATAATGAGAAAAAATAACAAGATAATACTGCGCTAAGCTTCAATGGTTCCCCCTCCTCTCACTCTCTTTGCACATCTTCTCGAAACTATACACGGTTTCCATGGAAACACACTTGCGGCGCTCGAGTCGTGAGGCCAGTCAGTGGAGATACTATGTTTGGTAAACAATCGTGCAATCTGATGGGAAAAATGGTTGATGAGCTGAAGGTCAGGAGCACGAATGTTTCAACTTGTCACACATATTTTCAAGAGCAGATGAAAATATGTGAGTACTTTCATAAGTGTTTCTAAAAAGAGTAGTATTTGACTTTGAAATACTAGAAGAAAGACACCAAAATACATCAAATGTAATGATGGTGGTCAGCGCAGCCGCCCACCACTGCTTCCTCGTCAACATGAAACTTCCACATGGCTGATTCTTGAAGCTGAAGTTGGAGCAGACTGTTTGGCTCTGTGTTCACCAGTATTTAAATATGAAAAGAAGTTATTTCTTATAAAACAAGTCAACAAGTAGATACTTTTACAAAGACAAAGAGTCGGCGATAACATTTTAAAGCAGTTCCAAACATGTTTTGGACCTTGGTTCTGTAAAGGTCAGACTCTAATGACAGCAGCCCAATTCATCTTCGTTAAAAGGCAAGCTGTGATTAATTAGTAAGGCTCCTTCTGTGATTCTCAAAGAACAAACAGGCCAGTAAGTCTTAGTTGAATTTATGGGAAAGGCAATTTAGGACTTCAAAAAACTGGGTGTTAAGATATATAAAAAAAACATAATGTATTTTACCACAATCAGTATAAAACACAACAACTGTGATTCATTTAGTCACATCACTTTAACACTTAATTATCTTGATCTTGAATCTATAATTTCTTTAGATAATTCATTAAATTTTAGGAATTTAGAGGTTCTAATCTGAATAAATGCAGTATGATTTAGAATGTTCTAAGATTTTAAAGGTACGACCCATGAAAGACAGATAAATGGCTGAGAGAGTGTTCCTTCTAGATGATGTCGAATATTGAAAAAAAAAAAAAATTTAGCTTTACCTTTTTCTTTTTTTTATTGTGGAAGCATCACACACGTCACCTCGGCAATAAAAAATAAGTTTTTTTTTAAAGATCATGCCAGGACACGCTATTGAGGCGTTGCTTAACACAGCAGGCACCGTTAATGAGAAAATATTAATTAGAGTTTCAGAAACCACAGTGGTCTCTGGAGCTAATAGTCATCGTCTGATAGAAATAAACAAAAAAAAAAGATAATGATTGAGAACAAGTGAGTTAATGAGCTGAAGGGTGAACGTGTGTTTACATGCTGTCTTTCTGAGTGAAGAAAGAGGAAATGCAAATACAAAAGGGGTGAGTGAGTAATGAAGAGAGGAGGAGTGTTAATTGAGCATGATTACACCATCAAAGCATTCCTTCATGTGAAAATGAGCAGAACTGTCCTCATACTGTCTACACATGACAAATTTATCATTAGGAGGTTCATTTGTGTCCTTTCTAGATTTTAAGGAGCATGTTACATCATTGAAAAAGTCACTGCTAAAACAATTAGTTTCTTAAAAATGTCTGAAAATAAAGCAGAAGATCTAACAATGGCATAGAGTTTCCATAGTCTGTCTGTCTTTAGAAAGGTAGTTAACTATAGCTTGATAAATAGCCAGTTATCTAAATAACGCTATCTCAAATGTCCAAAACCAGAGGTGTTTCTCAATGTCAAGGAACCTTGCCTTGATGCCTTGGTCCCGCCGTGGTTGCCTTGGAGAGTTCCAATGTTCATGTGCAACCGAGGCATCTATCCTCAGTTTAGCTAACATACCAAGGATATATGGGACATGCCTTGATGTCTTCCCTCAGTCACACATATCCCAGAATACATTGCGGTTTTTTCAAAAAATGGCGGTTGAGGAGCCGGCAGCACCTAATTCAAAGGCAAATTTCCCATTTAAATGTAAGTTAACTAATTGTTGCTAATGGGCTTATATTTAAAATGTTTTTTAAATCCAAAGCAGTTATACGGTTGACTAGTTGCTTAGTAGTTGCAGCTTTTGTGGTTAGAAGGTACTAACTCGCCTGCACGTTTATTACCTTACTTACCAAGGAAGTAATGTTTTCATCAGGGTCTGTCTGTTAGCAGGATAAATCAAAAACTAATGGATGGATTTTGATGACATTTTCAGTAAAAGGTCAGAAATGACCGAAGAAAGAATCGATTAGATTTTGGGGATGATCTGGATTACCGTCTGGATCCAGGAATTTTTTTAAAGAGGTCCTTCCGTTAAAAACGGTTTTTCTGAGGTTTCTGTTGAATATTTTAGCTCCACAGGTGTTATTACCTTCATAGTGGGTGTGAAAACAGGTCAACAACTTCTCTTTCAGTTTTAATCTCTCAAACTACGCAGGTGGCAATAACACCCGATTTCTCCCAAGTTTGAACTGCCTGTATCTGTTTCATCACAACTCCTTTGTTTGTTAGTATTTGGCAGTTCCCGCAGTTAGATATAAAATGTTTCATATTGCTGGTTAATACTTAAGAAATAACTACAAAGTCCTGAAATTTGTATGAAATGGCCTCTTTAAGGATACAGACATAGTACTTTCTACAATATGTTCACTATGCAGAGGTCTGTGCTCTCTGAGTGCTTTTCTAGTTTTTATTTTATTTGTATTATCATTTCCAGTTCCATGGCTGAAAGAATGCTCCTAAGCTATTATGATGGGTGGGACGTAAACAGTGTGCGTAAGTGAACAGCTATAGTCACGTGAGTTAAGTCTGTTCCAGTGTCCACGTAAGCAAGTCGCCTAGTCTACTAAGGCACTGCCTCGGTAAGCAAGGTGACTTGATATTGAGAAACACCCCAGTTCTCTGGATAGCTAGAGAACTAGCTTTTCTTAAGCTAGGATCTAGATTAGCAGTGTATAAAATATAGTAACATAAAGTTTCCATAAACATCAGCATTATAAGAGGACTTATTTCAAAATATCTTTCTTTCTTTATGAAAACATGTGCAGTCTGTTTTCTTCCTCTAATATCAGTCAGTCATTTTCTGTACCCACTTGTTCCTGTGCAGGGTGGTGGGGAGCTGGTCTCCAGCAGTCACTTGTGTGGGGTTTTGTTTGTGTTTCTACGATGGCGCACACCTACACACTCAGTGGGAAAAATCTCAAACCATTTCCTACTTTTTTCTGTGGACTTCCCAAACAGAAACACTCGCACGTTTTAGTATTAAACTCAGAAGCTCTCTGCTTCTGTCATCCCCAAACTGTTCAGTGTCTTTAATGTGTGAAACAACAAAACACACAGATACAAACACAAAAGTCATTTTCACACGTATTAGGCTTGAGACTGTCTGCAGTTGGCCTTTCACAAATGTTTCAAACAGCAAGAGATTGTTCTCACAAATTCACACAACTGGAAATACTGGACGAAGACAACAAAGTGCTGAAAACATGTTGCAGTAAAGCTGCACATTTTAGTTGTTTGTAATCGCAGCATATCATTAATAAAGAGATGGTTTAATGATGTGCTTGTTACAGTGATTGTACAATACCAACTCCAAAAAAAGTTGTAACGGGGTGATTTATGTAGCCATCTTTGTTAAACATCTGTCTGTAAACATCTGGGAAGTTGAGGTGAGGAATGTTCTTCCATTCTTGTCTGATGCAGGATTCTATCTGCTCAACAATACCGGGTCTTTGTGGCTGGATGTTGTGTTTAATGATGCTCCAGATGTTGGTAAAGGATCTGGACTGCAAGCAGGACAGTTCAGCATCTGGACTCCTGTGAAACCATGCTGCTTAGATGAATGCAGTATGTGGTTTAACATTGTCTTGCTGAAATATACAAGACCTTCCTTGAAAGAGATGCTGTCTAGATGATGTTGATTTAAAAACACGATGTGCTTTTCATTTTTAATGGCACTTTTACAGATGTATAAGCTGCCACTATATAGGCATGTTTACCACATGGAATGACTGTGTGGAAAAAGTACAACAACACAAGAGGGTGGTTTTAACCAACCACCAGCCTGTGTGCTGGCTCAGAGAGTGCCTGTGCAATCAGGAGCCCCAACCAGACCAACACCACACAGAGTGAAAAGAATATAGCAACAGGCCCAATGTAGAGAAAATGTCCCCAAGAAACCAAAATGACCCCTGCCCCCAAGAAAGCCCCCAAAGAGATACACAAGCCCAAAGCCCAGCATACCCTTGCCCCCACCTGACCTTCCCACTCTTTGTAATATAATTAATATTTATTGTCCATATTGTTTTGAGATCTTGATGGAGACATGATCCAACAACAAATCTTTAATATGTTCAAATTATTTCTTTTTTTCCAGTTCTGACAAATGGTTCTATTTGTGATGCTTACAACTACTGGAGTACTGTATGTTGTTAAAGAGGCCATTTCATACACATTTCAGGACTTTGTGGTTATTTCTTAAGTATTAACCAGTAATATGAAACATTTTATATCTAAAAAACATCAGGAAACACTGATTAACAGACCTTTCAATCTGTCTGCGTTAAAATTCGGGTGGTTCCAGCTCCTTCCATCTGCTTCGACTGCTTCGTCAACAGCTCGTTCATATTCATTGTTCGAAGTTGCTGGACTCTGATTGGCTAACAAACTAGCCTATGAGAGCAAAGAATACTGTTTCCTGCCCCGCTGTGCATGGCAACGTCAGACGTCTTCCTGTTTGCTACGTCTTATGCTACAGCTTTTAGCTAGCAGCATGCTAGGCGTGGTTTCAACTGCGGGAGTTGCCGAATACTAACAAACAAAGGAGTTGNTGACGAAACAGACACAGGCCGTTCAGACTCGGGAGAACTCGAGTGTTATCGCCACCTGCGTAGTTTGAGAGATTAAAACTGAGAGAGAAGTTGTTGACCTGTTTTCACACCCACTATGAAGGTAAGAACACCTGTGGAGCTAAAATATTCAACAGAAACCTCAGAAAAAATGTTTTTAATTGAAGGGCCTCTGTAAACTTTAATATTATAATGTTTTTGAATAATAATAAATACAAGTGGACCCATTTGAAACTCCTTTCTGCAACAAATTGGATGAGTAAATGATTCCTGCCTGGGCTGACTGCAGTCAGAGTTTGCATGTGGTTGCTTTCAGCGTGCATGTTTAAATGTTGAATAATTAACATCAGTCAAGAAGTATTACACATGTTCTGTTTCTTCTTCTGCTCTTTTCATGTCAGTTGCTTTGCATCTTTCAGTTCTAGGGTGGAGTGGAAGCCCAGCTTGTTTTATCTGGTGGGTAGGCTATGTGCTTGTTGCGTTCTTTCAAATGCCAATGAAACGCGTGATCTTTGCGGGATCACAGATGTGCGGGATGCGTCATTCATTCGGTGCAAAGTCTGTGTTGGGTTAATGTTCGGGTCTCATCAGCACTGTGTTTCAAAACGAATTCTCACTGCAGTTACACTATATTACTCTACGCAGAGGTCTATGCATCCTCATCCTCTCTCTCTCTCTCTCTCTCTCTTCTTCCTCTGCTGCTCTCCATCTCTCTCAGTCATCCTCTCCCGCCGTGGTGCTGAGCCTGCGACGTGGGGTAAAAAAAAGAAGAAGAATATCTTTGCTTCAGCCAGTGGACGCGTCATTCAGAGGAGAAACAAGTAAAGGTATAGTGTGGAGAAAATAAATGCTTATTTGTACTTTGAGATTCGAAAATACTCCGAATTGTTTCAGTTTTTTTTTTGTGCCTGATTAATCCGATTCATGGAAATTGAACGAGGGCAGGGCGAGAACGCACCTGACTCTTGGTGCAACAGAGCTGCTTTTCCTGGAGCAGAAAGCTCGTTTCTCTGTTGGTGTTTTGCAGAGTTGTAAGAAGAATAAAAGTGTTGTCGGATTCTAATTTTTATAGCGCGTGTATAAATACACAGATAGAGACAGAGGATTTTTTGTGGGGGGGGGGGGTTCTTGCACGTTGGGGGTTTTAAAAGCTCCCTCGTAGTGATTAAATCTGGGGCCATCGATTTAAAGTGTCACATGAAGCAAGGCGGAGTATTTACGCAGGATTCTGCGGAGAGAGGATGGCCGGGGCGCAATACGCGCCATGGACAGATGTGCGAGAGGGGATTTAGTATCGAGGGAGGAATCACGCAGGGGGATAAAGCTGGTGATGCACGCGCGCGCCTCTTTCTGGTTTTTATTTATTTATTTGTTTATGTAGGGTAAATACTGTTGACTCTACTCACTCCACCTGCAGAGCGCGGGCTTAAGCCACCTTTGCTTCTCCCCCACGCGTGAGTTATTGAGTGGATGTGATTGTTTGCAGCACACACGCGGAGAGAGAGAGAGAGAGAGCTCGTGCCAGCAGCAGCATCAGCAGCAACAGTGTCGGACTACTGACCGATGGACCACACAGATTCCTGCACACCCACACAATGTAGACTGCCAGGCACGAGAATATGAGAATAGTAAGAAAAAAAAATGAACCACATTTCTTAAAATAATTATCTATGTGCATTTTAAAAGTCCTGTTTGTGTTCTAAATTGATGGGGACAGAGAATTGACTGAGTGCAGCTGTGCTGATTAAAGTGGGGGTGTTGTGGGTCATGTGCACCACATTTTCAATGGCCTGTTTTTTATAGCGCTTCTCTAGACTGAGCACTCGAAGCGCTTTTACACTACAAGTCACACGTTCACACACACCAGTATGTACACCTGGGGGATTCAGTGTCTTGACCAATCACATGGTGAGCTGGGATCGAACTGCCGACTTTCTGATAAGAAGGCAACCGGTCTTCCCTCTGAGCCACAGCTGTTCCATGTCGTTCAGACTCTAGATGTTGGATGACTCGAACATGCCTGTTAAAATAAGCTTGTTTGCTGTAGTTTAAGGTTTATGAGTTCAGATTGTTTAAGTCCGTGTGGTCGATAATTAATCATCTACCTGTCTGAAAAATGACAGGGAGACATATTTAGCTTCCTGAGTGGATTTCATCATATACTGTGGTGGAAATGAACATTTTACTACAGTCAATAAGGAAACCCACTCCCATTTTCATCCCTGTCATTCATCAAATGAGCTTGACCTGACCTATCATTAGCCACGCCCACTTGTATTAAATAAAATACAGAAGGGGCTTGTTGGACTTGATGTCCTGTAATTTTCTGATTTTATTGCACCCATTTGGCTTCTACACATTTCTTCATTTTCCCTTCATTTGTGCACCTGATGTCTCTTGATGTGGCCCCTGGAGGAATGATGAGCAGTCTCCAATCAATTGCAATCACATATCAGTGCAGTAAGAGAGGGGGGGTGGAAAATAAATAAAGGGAGCGGTAATCAGTGTGAAATGGAGGTTCGGGAGACCAAAATAACGACCACCAACCAACCTTGTTGCTGTGTAATCTTCACTCCATCAGAACTCTATTGAACTTCGCAAGCCGTAATTTAGGGAATCCATACTTCTGTCTGTTGGCGATGATCTCATGAGGTGATGAATGTCACACCTGAAGTGCAGTTTTATTCCTGCTCACTTGTGTTTTTGGGGGGGAAATTGAAACATGATGCAATTGAGTTTATTAGGAAAATGCTAGTAATGGAAGGTTGTCCATCAGAAGGTTCAAAGTCTCTGGACAAGCTGATGTCAAGAGTCAATAACGGTGTGCTCTGAAACCTGCACACATCAGGCTCAACTGACCTAATTAATTGACGTGACACTCTGATCTGGCTGGTGGATGATGGGTCTGGGTTTAAATTTGGGTGCAGGGATGAAGTGCTGTCACAGAAACTGCTTACCAGGTCAGATTTTACAGATACAGCAATAAACATGGATTTTTAGGCTCATTTGTATGCTGCAGATTGTCTTCTTTTATCCATACTGCATGGCAGCACAAATGTGGAGATGAAGGGGGGGGGGACATAAAAAATGAAACAGTGATGCAACAGCCGTGTGTAATGTGTGATTTTGATTACTGATGGGATAAGAAAAACAGATGGAAGGGAGGGTTAGTGACTGCTAAGCTTACCAGTTTTTTAAATCACATGCTGCTTCATCTATTAACATTTACTTTGCTCTATTCACAAGTGCACATACTGCAAAAATCCCCCACTAATACTGAAAACAAAGGATGGAAACTTTGTAATAAAAGAGAGAAAAATGTCATTATTTAGCTTTTTTAAGACTTGTTAATTTCACTCCTCTTAATAATAAGAAAGTAATGAGTCAGCTCCTCCAAAGCTAAGGCTGTGGGTTCTCAACTGGAAGTTGTGGAATGCTCTGTCCTGGTCCGGGTAGAGTCTTGGTTTAAAGCATTGAAGTATCTTAGCTATTGTTAGTTAGTGATGGTAGGATAGTCAAGAGAGATTCACTGACCGACTAGCATTTCACCAGGTCTTATTTTACTGTTTTGACAAGATTCCAACCCTTACTTATGGTCATCAGATGTGAAACATGGTCAAAGATACATGCAGCTGAAATAGGTTTTGTCTGTAGGTGTAGGACTCGACCTTAAATACAGCTTGGAGTGAAACTGCTGCTCTTCCTCATCAATAGAAGTCAGAGGAGATGGTTCAGAATATCTGATTACTATGTCCCCCGGTCGCCTTCCTTTGGAGGTTATCTTGTACAGTTCACTGGTTGGAGAACCCTGGTCAGATCCAGAACCAGCTGGAGGGTGTGTATATCCTCTCTGGTCTGGGAGTGCATTGGGATCACCCACAAAATGCTGGAGAGATTCACTGGGGTGAGGGATGTCTGGGTTATCCTTCTGAATGTGTTACATACTTGTTGTTACCTAAAACAGGATGGATGGATGGATGGATGGATGGATGGATGGATGGATGGATGGATGGATGGATGGATGGATGGATGGATGGACGAGTTATTTTATCATCATTTGGATGAAACAACTTCGTGGATCTTCATATTTAACTTTTTTCCGTCTGCATATAAAATTACATGACAGTTGGACCCTAGAAGCTCCTATAGGTCTGAAACACATAACATGCATTGCATCTGATTAACTGAGTGAGCATTGTTTGCTCTCAGCATCACCTAACTAATACTTCAGGTGTTCAGAACTGCCAGCTTGCAGGCTCATAGTTAGCGATCATAGATCTGTAGCCCTCCCCGCCTGCTCCACCTATTCCCGGCCTGCTTTTTCCCATCCACGCCCTCTGAATCGATCTCAGCATCCATCAGGAGGGATTATGCAAAGATCCTGAGAGGGATAACCCTTGGGAGACATTCTCACTTGCTCACTCCTCCACATCTTGGCCACGGCACGCTGTGCTCTCTTTCAGCCTACCAGCTGTTCAATCAATCCGACATTCATGTTTCACAACAACACCGTCACTCCTTCACGGCCAAGAACTTGTGGGAGTTCCCTTTCCGCGGGCAAGAAACTGCAAACCACAGTATGCACTTATTTGCTGTCAAGATTTAGGAATTGCATGGCTTTTAGAGCTCTGAATGTGGTAACAGTGGTAGATGTCTGTCTCCTGATGTATGGGAGGTTGGACAGAAAGCTTAGACGGGCAGAAAGTGCCTGGGAACAGAGAGGAAAGAGGTGGAACAAGAATGTTTTGGTATGGAAAAGTGGAAATAATAGAGAGTAAAGCAGCAGCATCCTTGCTGAATGACATGCATGCTTATAGGCTGCTACAAGCATAGCTTACACCTGGTAGGCTGACAGAATCTTAACTAGGGAGGAAAAGGTTGGAAAATCAGGAGAAATCCTTTTACCACTAAGTATTTTTCAGTTTAGTGTTGAGTTTAAAGTGTTACACCTTCATAACTTCTGCTTCACTCACAATCCCAAATCCCTCTTCTATTCTTTTTCATTTCCAACTCACGTATAGATCCATAGAAAGTCTGCCGGCTTTAAGTAATGTGAGGATTGAACAGTGCGTTCGATGGAGACTGTTTGTAGGAGGAGTCTATGGAAACTTATATAATAATTAATAATTTACTTGTTGTAAATAGATCTTTAAAAACATTGTTTTTGAGAAATAATAACTTTGATCAGAATAACTTCCTACATATATGTATGGATCTTCTTTACCTTGACATATTTCAGCTGTCGTTTGCAGTCTCGCTGTCCCTCAAGTGTCACCAGGTGTTCATGTGACGTCTGTCTATCAGCCGTTTTCCTTTGATCAGATTTGATCAGACTGACAAAGAAACAGCTAGTAAGAACGTGGGAAAAAAAAGTAAGCTGGTGTCATTATAAAACAAATCCAGTCGTCCGAAAACAGATGCAGTCAGTTGTGCCTTAGAAATAAAGCACATTATACAACAGAAGGGATAAATTCATCTTTGGCTGTTGTAAAGTTAGGCTGTATTCACACCTGATAATCCTTTGGACCCAGTTCGATTGGGGATCAAAGTTGCAACATTGTTGCTGTTTTTAGTTGGTGCAGTTTGGAGTTACACTGCACTTAATGAAACAGACCAAATAAGCTTGGGAGCATGTTTGGGAGCATGTGTGGGGAGGAGAGAGGATCTTAAGAGGGACTGCAGGAAGTTTTGGAGCTGTGGTGCAACTACGAGCTCTTTGCCACGGGCTGAATCGATGACTGAGCTACAAACAGGTAGGAGCTGCTTTTATCAGAGTCAGTGTGTGATCAGCTGGGCTGGAGAGCATGATTAGTGAGCTGAACTCATGATATTTTATTCGGATCGGGGATCAGAGTGGGTTTGGTGAGGAATATTCGGCCTGAGCATCGGAGTGAGCGCGCGTGCAGGGGGTAAACAAGTCTGGCACCCAGATGGCTGAAGGCTTTGTGCAGTGTTATTGTGTTCCGAGTTCCATATCCCACCTTTAACTAGCTGAGGGACCTCTGGTGCACCATCTTATGTGAATATCATTTAATTTTTGCCAGAATAACCATTTAACACAAGCTTGATGGCATTGTAAATGCTTATGGAATGACAGAAAGGACACTTTCACGCCACCCACCCCCCGAAAAATAAAAACCAAAAAGTTGATATGTTTTAATTTCAAATTTGATTATTTTTTCAGTTGCAATGTTAGTATTTGAGACAGAAAAGAAAAGCAAGCAATAAATGTAACGTTATACATATATATAATGCACTTTTACATTTTTCCACATTTTACTGAATAATTAAAATACTAAACAAGATGCTGTTTTATCCAATGTGTCATAGGAATACAAGCTAACAACAAGATGTCTCCTGACTGACACAAGAGATGGAGAAAAAATATATTTGTGAAAGAAAAATGATAAATATTTGATTGTAAATCCCAACTTCAAACAGAAAGTTCATGGACTTTCTCCTGGGAGATCTAATTTAGCTGTGATGCTGGTTAGCTACTTGTGAGTTGAAATGTTCTTGTAATACAGAGATGATGAGTCTGAGCTCTGATTTTACTCACATTTCGAAACATTGCCAAAAAAGTCACATTTAAGTCACTCAGTTAGATGTCTATAGACGTCAAGTTGAATCCGAACGCTCAGTGCCACAGACGTCTTGACGTCTCCACAGCTTTTTTGGCTTAAATCCCGCAAAGCATTCTGGGGCGGCTGCTCACTTAATTTGAACTGATTACAGGCTGTATTTAGTCATATGACCCAGGAGGGGGCAGTGGTGCACTTCTCTGAGTGAGATCACCCTTATTTACTGTGTAATAATATCGTGTGGAGCGGGGGCGCAGCCAGGCACTCAGGACGAGACAGACGGTGAATACGGAAGGGAGAATCAGAGCCTGTGAAGCAGCTGGGAAACAATCTTGTTGTTCAGAGTTATTACATACTAGTATAGAATGTATGGAATTGAAAAGGTGGTGGAGTTTATTACATGGAAATGTAATAATAAATCCCTCCAGCGTGACGGTCGGATCTACCGGGAACGAGTATTGTGTCGAAGGTGGCGCGGTTTTTGATCCAGCTCATCATTTTCGGACTTGTGATGTCTTCAGCCTGATGCTGAGGTTCTTCTGGTGATTCTAGTGAAGCTGAGGTGGATTTATCCGACCAGTATCTCCTGTTAGGATCTTCTGAAGGCAGCAGGGAGCAAAATAAAGAATGATTCACTGCATAAAACACACAGTAAGCGTTGATAGACAAACCGATGGCTGTTGGGGGGGACGAACTGACTAAGTCTCACATTCACGCGTGCACACACGTACACACACACAGAGTATCTGAATCAGAAATTTGCTGCTTTTTTTCTTATATTTTATTCAAATGTTGAAATTGTCTATAAATGACTCTTTTAAGACATAAAATAAACTATTAAAAGTATTTTTTTTCTGTTGTTTTTTCACTTTCGTAGTAGTAAAACATAGTTCAGATGTTGCATGAATCATTGAAACATGAAATATTTACATCAAAGTCACTGATATGCTTGAAAAACTTCTTTACACAAAAACCTCTTTATCTGCACACAAATATTAATAACAGCTGATCAGTCGCAAAACAAATTGCCATCACGCGGCATCATACATGCAAACTGAGGAAAAGAGGAAAAATAAGTGACCAGAGTGGTGCAACATTACCAAACTGTTTTTAAACAGGAACTGGAATTTTACAGTGTAGTTTTTAGTGAAGTAATATTTTATATTTTAAATAAAAGAAGACTTTGTTTTGCTGCTGGTGACAAACTCATCTGACATGTATGTGAGTTTTTTGAAAGAAATCCCTTCTAATTGATGTCTGGGGAGGAATAAAGCTGAGGAAATGTCCCATTAACACACACACACACACACACACACACACACACACACACACACATACACACACACACACACACACACAAGTGTGTTTTGTTATCCTTATGGGGACCGTCCTTTGACTTCCATTGATTTTAGTAACTAGATTTATACCTAACCCAAACCCTTTTCCTAACCTTAACCATTACTGATCTATAACTAACCCTAAGACTAACTAAAACTCTATTCCCACCATACCTATAAACCTAACCCCTAACCCTAAAAAGGGGAGTCCCCCTCATGGGGACCAGGCTTCGGTCCCCACAAGAACCCTCGGACCCCAGAAAGATAGTAAAAGTCAGGAAACGGGTCCTCAGGAGGTTAGAAAAACACACACACACACACACACACACACACACACACACACACACACAAGGTGATTATTAATTCTCACAAGTATAGAGCCGTTGTCTCTCTGAGCTGCAGCTGTTTGTGAACATTTGCACGAGAGTTTCCAAAATTGTCTTGAAACGTTTGCAGGGGTTCTTTTCAGTTTTCGTTGCCATTTTGAAGGATTTCTGGATTTTATTTTAACAAATTAGCACAGCAAATGTTTTATCAACATATTTGCAGAGTCATCATTGAAGTCTGCAACTGTAACAAGGAAGCTAGTACAACAGTGTAATGGCTGCGTTTGTATTTACGCCACAAGTCTCACACGATCTACCATAAATAGAACAGGTTGCAAAAGAGTCGTGCGTGCACCAGTTTAACAAGCGTGCAAGAGAAAATTTCTCGCCAATCTTTTGGAAAATTTGCATCCGCAACCAGAGCAGAAGTTCTTCGACAGTGCGTGACAGATTCATTCCGCTGAAACGCTGCTTCTCATAATATTTATCTTTTCCTTTTGGGTGAGAAATGGGGACGAGACAGTTCAGGCAGCCAGCTGGAGCTAACGGTGAAAACACGACACATGATTCTGAACCTCTGCACCATCCATCGTCCTCTCAGTCACCGATTAAAGCAGTGAAACGTCCCACCTCCATCCTGCTGCTGCTTCACACTGTACTGTACCACTTCTTGCTCAACTCGACCCTGCCACCGCCTTGTTGTCATCACCATCCTCCTCATCCTCCTGCAGGCTCTGACCGAGGCTATGATATAACAAGTCCCTGATGTCTCGGAGCCCAGACCCTGGATGCAAGCTGCTTCTCATTCGTCTGACTTGTAAATAAATACAAGAATTTGGCTACATTTGGGTTAAAAAAAAATCTTGAGCAAAAAGGAAGTGAAATATGTTTTTCTGTTTTTAGGCTGGACCAACAGTGAGTGGATTCAGCCTGTAATATAAAATTGTCTCCAGTAATTGTCCACTAATGACAAGCATCATCTGTAAAAAAGGAGAAATTTCAAAAATAAATAAATAAACGGAGGAAGAGATAAATGTGTGGGAGTGTTGTTGTTGTTTCTCTTCTCTTCCCCTTTTCAATGAGTTGTGTAACTGCAGCTGTTCCCAAATGAACCTCATGAATGTAAACAGAATCAACACGGGACCCAACAGTTAAAGTCACGTGAGCCGGCCAGTCGAAGCTGCAACAAAAACCGTAAACGGTAAATGTATGCAGCGATGAACCTCGTGCTGCTCCGTGGAGATGATTAAGCTCTGTGTGTGTGTGTGTGTTGTTGTTTGTTGTGTGTGTGCTGTTTGTGTGTTTAGTAAGGACACCATCTGCCGTGATCTTTGGTTTCTGCCAGACCCCCCCCCCCCCTTCACCCTGATCTGTGTTAATACACACTCTTATCACATGCATACGATGTATAGGTGTTTGATGAAGACAGAGTACGTCTCCTGGTGGATGCGTGTTTGTGGGAGTGAGGAAGAGGATGCTGTAAGAAGAGTGGGAGTGATGGAAAGACGAGCGCTGTGAGTGTTAAAGGGCGGCCGAGGAAAAGACGGTTGAGCTATTTCTGCCTGCTTTTTAACCTCTGCTGCGTTACTTTGACAAGAGGTGGACGCTTAATGTGCCGTATACTCCACACACACACACACACACACACACATGCTTGCACATACAAGTGGATTTTGAAATAATGCCTTGTTTTTTTTTCCTCCTGAACTGCCCTAGATTCATTTGGCATCTGTGCTGCACACTCAACCCCCCCCCCCTCTGCTTTTATCACTCTCCTTTGCCTTTTACACACACTGACGCGTCCCATCGCCCTCCTTCTTCTGGCCTTCTTTTTCTCCCATTCTCTTTATCCATCTTTCCTTTTCTCTCTCATCTCGTCGAAGTGACTGGGAAGATACGGGTATAAATATTTCAGCTCCGTCACACATTCAGCATCTGCAGTTCCTCAGAGCGACAGTACTGTTTATCTAGTCACCCCTGTGTTTCTGTGAGCGAGTGCGTTTGACACAGTTTGGTGTGTTTGGTTCTGTGTTCTACTAAAGAATCGTAGTTTGTTTCATAACTAGCCAAAAGTTGTTTAATATTTAAATGTTCGGGGTTTTATTATTCTGAGCTGCGTGTGATTTGAGATGGTTTTATTTTTTAATTACACAACATTTTTTCGTCCATTTACGTTCTGATGGCTTCATCTTGTGGTGGAGTACGATGTGCGTCAGCTGGCTTCACACTGATGTGTTATGGAGTGACATAAGCAATCTAAATTTTTGTTCTATATTTAAGGGAAAAAAGCCCACTGATGTGTAGAAACTCCTGGAGATCTCGGTGTTTTTACATGTGTCCACATACGTGTAGAAAATTGAAATCCAGATGTTTTTCAAACTGTTACAGAAATATTTCTTTGGTATATTTCATACTACCTAATGGACCCGTACATTTTTGTTGCAGACTATTCTTGAATCTAATTTGATAGAAGTAGCTAGCTTGCTAGCAATTATAGCAGTTCATACCACAAAGAAAACACAATATTTATAGTAGTTAGTTTACAAGAAAAACTCATTTAAATCAGACTAATATATATTTTCTCTTTCCAAGTGAGGTACAGGGAATGTAATTTTCTCATACTCTGAAATAGAATTTTAAAATACACTGAAAAAGTTTGTAAAATAATAACTTGAATTCATGCTAAACATGTATTGGATGTATGGATATGTATACTGTCAGAGGGTTAGTGAACTACTGGCCTCAAAACTAACATGACATTGAGAAGAAGCAGCAGCTGTGGAGAGACTGAGTTTAACTAGTAATTCTGTCTAAAGCTGAAGCCTCATGTCAGTCATTCTGCAGGGCAGGAAAACCTTGCTGTTGGTGAGCGACATCTGGAGACTGTGGAGGCCAGAAGGAAATAAGATAAGGAATAAATAACACAAAGTCTTGAACCTGGAAATGATTTGCTACTCATGAAAGTTAAAGAAATGTTAGACAAATCATCTGTCACTGTATGATGCAGAACAACATGAAGATTATACAGTTTATTTCTAAAGCTAGTCTGTACTGCTTTTACCTCATTTAAGTATTTTTATAATTTCCTAATGTGACAGATTTTCTCCTTACACGTGTACTGGGTTTTCATTCATTATTCCAAAAAGGGGCCTTTATGCTGAGAAACCTCCCAGTGCTCGTAGTTGTTTTGACTGGAAGTCTGGTGCAGTGATGGCAGAAAAAAGTAATAGTAAAAATAAGCTGCAGGCTTGAAGTAATCGATAGGCGAACAAATACTACCTCTCCCCTCAGTCAATAATGATATTGATTGTTGCACATTCTCACTTAAAATAAGCCAACAGAAGTGTATTTGTTTTTATTTTACTGTCACACGTCTTTGTGAAATAGTCGAGCTGAATCACTGGACATATTAACATAAACACAAGAAGATAAAGGCATCAAAGAGAGCAAAAATACAATGACACAAGGGAAAGCATTGAAGTGTGAGGGACTGAGTGTTTATGAGGAAATAAAAACATTAGCACAGTGTGTTCTTTTATTTGTCTTCATAAAGTATTTACAGCATACAGAAGTCAATAACAGCGAGACTACGTAATCATCTGCATCCATTGTAAGTTACAACACTGACTTAAAGAGGTCCTTCCCTTAAAAATTGATTTTCTGAGGTTTATGTTGAATATTTAAGCTCCACAGGTGTTCTTACCTTCATAGTGGGTGTGAAAACAGGTCAACAACTTCTCTTTCAGTTTTTATCTCTCAAACTACGCAGGTGGCGAAAAAACCAGAGTTCGAATGGCCTGTATTTGTTTCGTCACAGCTCCTTTGCTTGTTAGTATTCATCAGCTCCTGCAGTTGAAACCATGCCTAGCATGCTGCTGGCTAAAAGCTGTAGCATAAGACGTAACAAACTGGAAGAGACTACGTCTGCTGTTGCCATTCGCAGTGGGGCAGGAAACAGCATACCTTGCTCTCATAGGCTAGTTTATTCATTCAATTCAATTCAAAAATACTTTATTAATCCCCAAAGGGATATTAAATGTTGTTGTAGTGCAGTTCTTCTTCAGGGAGCCATTGTAGAGGGTTCTAGCTGTGGGCAAGAAGGATCTATGAATCATCTATTATGGTAATAGAAACACAAGCATCCTGCTCTGGGCCGAGCTGACCCGACGCTAGTGGAAAAGGGACATTAGTTATTTGATGAACGGCAGAAGTAGGTTGGGACTTTTAGCTCTGCGTCTCCAATACTGAGACTCTGAGCCTAAAATACAATATAGAAACATCCATCTTTATGTCACTGATCTCTGGTGTGGTCCAGACATTCTCATGATTTGATTCAAAGAACGTTGTTAGAAAATCAGATTCAATTTAGTTTGGAATTTTGTTTTCTTATGAAATTTTCATGATAAAAATGCAACAGTGTATCACTCTGTACTATCTGGAACTATCGTTGAGCCTTCAGTCAAATAGATTTGGATTTCTTTTTTTTTTGTTCTCATGCTTTAGCTTAATTTGCTCACTTGCCTCCTCCAGATACATGACATCACCTTAAATCTTGATTTACACACTTTCTCCACTCAGACTGTAAACCTTTAGTCTTTCATGGCAGCCTCCGTTTATTGCCGAAGAGGGTTTTTATTATCCTCCTTTAAAACCCACCAGCTCAAGTACTGAGAGTGAAAATTCAGATACAATATTTTAAAAGGGACAAACACCTTTTGAATCAACTTTAACAATGAACTACATGCTGATTAAAGTGTTAAAAATACTTATAACAATAGATACCGGCTCAAAAACAGTGTCTGTTCACACACTTAATTATGCATTAAATTTTGACGGGACAGATTTTGATCAAATGATTGATATATGACCCGGATTCATGTTTTCACAATAATGATCAAGTACGCAAATGATGTATTATAAATGGAAATTGACCAAACTAATTTAATATTTATTGTTCTTTGTATTGTTTAAAATCCTCATTTAGTATTGTTTAATCTTTGACTATGTTATAAAACCTTTTACCAGAAAGAACCAGAAAACCTTTGAAGCATAGTTAGGTATTTTTCATTGCTTTTTCAATATCTGGAAAAAAATAAAAAGCAGCACATTTCCAGCTCCTGCATCAGCAACTGTTCCTGTAAAGGTAATTAAATAGATTGCATGCTGCACAAGAGATCTGAAATGTTTCATACTAAAGAGATGATTTGTTTAAAACTAGAAACATCAAACACTTTGATTATTACAAAAAATTTTACGACATGAATTATTTTTACATAAAGTTATAAAGCCTTGACAGAAGTTGATTTCAAAGCTGTTCACCTGCTAAAATTTTATACCTCCTGTTTAGGGAAAAAAGAACTGATCTGAACTTTGTTATTATTGCTCCTGATTTTGCCATTAAAAGTGAACGAGTCATATCATTTAACTTAGTTTGTGCAACACATGAAAAAAGAAAATACTTTTTTGTGTTAGAGATTTAAGATTCAATCCCATCAGTCATCTTTTGTACCCAAGTGTTCTTTGTTTGTCTCCAGCAGTCAATGGGTTACACCTGGACATGCTACCCGTCCATCACAGAGCCACATATAAACAGACAAACATTCACACACACATACAATTAAGAGTTGCCAATTAACCCAGATGCATGTTTTTGGTCTGTGGGAGGAAGTTGGAGTACCAGGAGAAAACTCATACATGCGCTAGGAGAACACGCAAACTTCATGCAGGAAGGTCACAGCTCAGTTTCAAACTCTTCTTGCTTCAGGGCAACAGTGCTACCAACTGCATCACTGTGCATCTCTAATCCCATCAGTTTAATTAAATTCAGTTTATTTATAAAGTGTCAATTTGCAGTATAATTCATTAGAAGTCATCAAAGCTCTAAACAGAACCATCAAGTCCAGTTAACATCAAAAACATCAACACAGGTTCAAATCTATTTCATTTTTTCACATCAGTTTTTTCTGATTGTAACATGATCAGTTTTAAAGAAGCCATTTCATACACATTTCAGGACTTTGTGGTTATTTCTTAAGTATTAACCAGTAATATAAAACATTTTATATCTAAAAAATGTCAAGAAACACTTATTAACAGACCTTTCAATCTGTCTGCGTTAAAATTTGGGTGGTTCCGTTAGGCTGCTTCGTCAGGCTTCAGCAGCAGCTTGGCATATTCATTATTCGAATTTGCTGGACTCAGATTGGCTAACAAACTAGCCTATGAGAGCAAGGTATACTGTTTCCTGCCCCGCTGCGCATGGCAACGTCAGACGTTCTCTTTTCCGGTTTGCTACGTCTTATGCTAAAGCTTTTAGCCAGCAGCATGCTAGGCGTGGTTTCAACTGCGGGAGCTGCTGTAAACAAACGAACAAAGGAGTTGTGACGAAACAGATACAGGCCGTTCGAAGAACTCGGGTGTTATCACCAACTGCGTAGTTTGAGAGATTAAAACTGAAAGAGAAGTTGTTGACCTGTTTTCACACCCACTATGAAGGTAACAACACCTGTGGAGCTAAAATATTCAACAGAAACCTCAGAAAAACCATTTTTAATGGAAGGGCCTCTTTATGAATTATGTAACCCTGAGTATCCTGAGCAGCACGAGGGGTGACAGTGGAAAGGATTGACTCACCTTTAACAGGAAGAAACCTCCAACAGAACCCGGTTCATGATGATGGACCTTTTGCCTCGACCAACTAGAGTCAAAGAGACACAGACAAACACAGCAAGGTTGGAACACTCTTCATTTCTATGGAAAGAGAAAGAGATTTAAAGTTAACGGCAGCAATAACATACTGTTTAAACTGATTAAAGAAACCCTTTGAAAACACATCAGATCCAAATTGGTAAAAAAAACCTTCCTGCTGGATAAACATACTGGTGTGAAATGGGTAATGTGTTATGAACTAAATGATGCCACATCATTTGATGAAAATGAATATTAACAACCTGCAGAGGGCTTGATTTCAAGTCACAAAGAATTTGAAACAAAAATAACTGATTCTGTTTCACTGCAGCAACCTAAAACCTAAAATGACAGTAGTTTGTACGGCACTCGTATGTATGTCAGACAATGTCGAGGCTCCTTATGAGACAAATAGTGTTGTAGGACATCTCCTCCCAGATCCTGACCAGAACATCACTGAGCTCCTAGACAGTCTGAGGTGCAGCCTGGTAGCATCAGATGGATTTAAACATGATGTGCTAGAAATGTTTTATTGGATTCAGGTCAGGCGAGCGGGGAGGCCAGTCAGTGTTATCAGTTCCTTCTTCCTCCAGGAACTGCCTGTATAATCTTGTTGCCACATGTGGCTGAGCATTGTTATGCATCGGGAACCCACAACTCAATGAGTCAGTAAAGTGTCGAAAAATGGCTCTAAGGATTTCATCCTGATATCTGATGGCAGTCAGGGTGCCGTTGTTTATGCTGTACAGGTCTATGTGTCCCTCCATGGATCATAGATGAAAACAGGTTCACACTGAGGTCATGTGACAGACGTCACGGAGTCTGGCGACACCGTGGAGAACGTTCTGCTGCCTGCAACATTCTCCAGCATGACCAGCTTGGCAGTGGGTCAGTAATGGTGTGGGGAGGCATTTCTCTGGGGGGACGTACAGCCCTCCATGTGCTCGCCAGAGGTAGCCTGACTGCCATAAGGTACTGAGATGAGATCCTCAGACCCCTTGTGAGACCATATGCTGGTGTGTTAGGCCCTGGGTTCCTCCTAATGCAAGACAATGCTAGACCTTATGTGGCAGGTCCTGCAAGATGAAGACATTGATGCTATGGACTGGCCCCACCCGTCCCCCAGACCCGAATCCAATTAAGCACATCTGGGACATCATGTCTCGCTCCATCCACCAACACCGTGTTGCACCACAGACTGTCCAGGAGTTGGTGGATGCTTTAGTCCAGGTCTGGGAGGAGATCCCTCAGGAGAACATCTGCCACCTCATCAGGAGCTGCCCAGGTGTTGTAGGGAGGTCATGCAGGCACGTGGAGGCCACACCCACAACTGAGCCTCATTTTGACTTGTTTTAAGGATGTTACATCAGAGGTGGATCAGCCTGAACATTTTTTACTTTAATTTTGAGTGACTCCAAATCCAGACCTTCATGGTTCAATACATCTGATTTCTATTGATCATTTTTGTGTGATTTTGTTTTCACACGTTCAACAACATAAATAACAAAGTATTTGATAAGAATATTTCAATTGTTCAGATCTAGGATGTCTTATTTTTGTGTTCTCTTTATTTTTTGAGTAGTGTATATAACTACTTGATTAATAACACATCAGAGTTACTCATGAAAAGCTACAAAAGCCTTCGAGCCTATGAGTACTTTTATCTGGATCGATGTCGACACTGATGCAACACTTCAAATCGCCCAAATTAAATCAAGTGAACGAGACAGTGACTAATCGTGACGTAGATTAATAAACCTACATATTAATCTATATATTAATTATCAGTGATGATTTGATTATACATGAGTAAAATTGTGTGGAAATGTTAACAATTTTAGCTCTGGTTCCATAAACAGTCTGTTCTGTGGAGACGGACTGTCAACATTTAAATAACTTACGAGTATGAACATGTGCACGTTGTCTATATCATTAACAATGAATAATGGATATACATGGAAAATAAATTTGTGTCTTGTTTTCAGTAAAAAAGTATCAAAATGATCTGTTACTTGATTCTTATAAAATGCACACTGCATGTGTGGTCTGTGTGAATTTGAGCACTTTTCACAGCTGATTGTCTCGTCAGAAACTTTGTGAGGAAAACTATGGAATGATTTAAAATCTTTTTCTTTCTTAAACTTATCATTTGAACTGCCGACTGCAACACAGTCATAAACATGTAACTGAATCAACAATACTGCTGAAGACAAACAGGTAGTTTGCCCACTTATGAATTTTCGCAACTATTAATGCAACTTCAATGAAACTCAGTGAAATCAGGGCACTCGTGAAACTAAATACTGCAACTTTCCTGCAACTTTCCTGAAACTTTCCTTTCGTTTGTGCCTCTTCCCTAATGTTTCTGTTAGTTTTCGCACAAGTACTTTCTGCGGAGGCAGGAGAACGTTAGCGGAGGCTTGGCTTAGCTTTTCAGAACAGAAGAAGAGAACCCCTATGTCACTTCCTGTCTTTATCCTGTGCCGGGAGAATGGAGACACGAGCGACATGGGTGACAATAATAAATCACATTTGCCAACAAAAATATCGGCAAGAGACCGCGCTAAACAGTTCCCAACACTGCTTCATGAGAGCGGGGGTAAACTTTTTTTGTTCAAAGTGCGATGTTGTTATTGAACACAAGCGCAAGTCGTCGATTGACAAATAACACACACCCCCTTCGACAAACAACGCACACCCCCTTCGACAAGTTACTGTGACCGAAGCGGCTGCCTCCAGAGCGATAGCGACCACAGAACAAAAAACTTAATTACTTACAATTCCATTGTTTGCATTATAAAATAAAATATAAGAAACATTTTGTTGTTTTAATTCAACACTTTATTGTTTCAGTATTTTAAATTACCATTATTTTGAAGTGGGAAACATCTGTTTTAGTTTACATATTTCTCCAAACTCATTTAGAATCAGCAATGCACAGCTAGTGAATTAGCTTTTTGGACTCATCCTGGACAAATTCATGTTGTTTTAATAATGGAAATAAGATTTTACATTCAGTTTGGACATCATAAGATCAGATAATTATGATAGGAGCCTTAAAGATGAACATTCTGAAAAAAAAATCTCAACTTTTTGAAAAACAGGCCGCAAAATCTGGTGTTTATCACCTCAAAAATCATAAAAATTGCCCACGAAATCCTGGCGGGACTGTTTAACATTCATTAGTTTCTTAGTTCTCCCATTTATAATATATTTCATTTTAATTTATCAGTCTCGCCTTTTTGTGATTCTTTGTCTTTAGGATTTAACCTCGTGTACGTTTCCCTTCTTGGGTTTTGGTTTTGAAATCTTGTTTGTAATTTTGGTCCTTATATTGTAATTTAGTAATAATTTAGTTTCAGTAATTGTGTTTTATTGTATTTACTATCCTCTGCTCCTCAGCAGTTAATTGTCACACATGTTCCTCATTCTGCTGATTGCCACTTGCTTCTCTCTCTCCAGCTGTTCCCATTTAGAAATCACTCATTCCTCTGTTTAAATACACCTTAGTCTCTTAGTTCTGTCTTCAACCCATTGTTGGCTTCAGTGTTCACCTGTTCCAGTGTCCTTATAAGCAGGGTGCAATTTATTGGGGGGGATTTACCCCCCCCTCTCTTTTTGATGCCCCCACCTCTTGTCATTCATTTTTTATCCCTGGGAGCGATAAGATATTTTTGTTCTTCTTTCTCATCAGACCATTCTTGCCAACCCTCCCGATTTTCTTGGGAGAATCCTGAATTTCAATACTCTTCCTGAAAATCTCTCGGGACCACCAGTCTCTTGAATTTGTCCCGATTTCCACCTGGATAACAATATTGCTAAACTATCCGTCACCGGGCGCTGTTTCTGGCTGGACAATAATAATGGTTACACCTCGAAGTCACCGTCTGTTGCACAGGTACTGTTATTTAATTAGTTAACTTATGTTATTACTGGGGACTGTTATTTAGTCAAATAAATAAGCACCGTTCCCCCCCAGCCGCGGCCCTTTTGAACATTTTTAAAGTGAACCCCCCCCCTCTGCTTTTTTCACAAATCTCACACTGCTTATAAGCACCTAGTTTTGCTCCCTTGTTAGCATTTTGTCTTTTAAATATTAAAAGTATTTATTTGATTTATTCCTGGTTTGTCTGTCCTTGGTCCATCTTTAAACCCTTAACATGACACATTCCTTTTACTTCTAATTTCCTCTTCAAACTGTACAGAGTAACTTTTATTTGAAATCAGCTAACAGCTGAGTATTTCCACTGTCCAGGCCTTTTTTGTATAGAAAATGTAGTAAATGTTTTGATCTTTATATGGTCCAACCAAGTGCATTAATGTGCAGACCAACAGATCTTCACTCACATCTCCTACATCATCTTTATTTCCCTCCCTTTCCATTTCCTTCAGATATTCATTTTAACTTACCTGAGTGTGTAACACACCCTTTAGAATATATGGGGGCTGTGAAACTGCTGATCGCATCATGCTGTGAGTTCTGCTGTTTGTCTTCATGTGCATTTATAACTGATTCATTTCAACCCTCCACATTGTGTCAACAGCTGCTTCCCTTTGATGTGATTATAAAGTAGAAGAAGAACAACATGGCTAGTACGGAGAGAAAAACACAAGAAACGAGATCTAAACTGATGAATATGTGTCAACTGTACACAAACATCAAGGATTCATAAATAAGATCCAGAACTGGAGCGGCAATAACAGTCCATCAGTTCTGAAACTTTCATCCAGAAGATTTTTTCATCTGTTTCATTCCATGGCTACAGATAAAATAGGTTTAAACAAAAGACCACTGGACCTTCGAGGTTTTTTAGACATTTTGCTTTTATTTTAAGAAGGTTTCTCAATTTAAAATGAACCGTGGAGGTTCAAGCTCTTAAACTGTTGCATTAATGCGAGCTGACTAACAAATGTCTCCCATTCTCCTCCTGAGGGTCTTTAAGGCCTTTGATGGCCTGGTTGGAATGCAAAATGTTTTGGTTACATGCCTGAAGATGTGAATTGCTGCATAACTGTGTGGAGATTTGGTTCAAAGCAGCATTGTTAGTACAAAACACTCAAAGAGTGAAGAGTGCTCCACAGAGGAGGCACTGCAGAGGAGATCCAGCTCTCTGGTGCTGAAGGATAAGACTCAGTCTTATCAGGACAGTCATTAGATATAAACCAAAACAGCGTTATGTCCAGACAAAACAGCTGGATTTTGACGGCGGCCATTTACAGCATAAGAAATGCTGCATGCTCAGACAGTTTTGCAGACACCCAGTTGTGTCACATGCTCTGTTCAGTTAAAGCCCACAAAGTGACACATTGGAAAACTACTGATTCACTACAGGAAGCACCCGTCTGACTGTAATGGATAGATTATATAGTGTTAAACACAAGAGATCGGCGCTCCTTTCTCCATTGGGGCAACTGACATAGCAGGACTAAGGAGCCCCAGATCTGGGTCTGTAACATTTCTCTCTTGATTGATAATAAATCTGAGGAAACTATTAAATTTTCTCTTGGTGATCCTAGTTAATGTTAAGTACAATATTTGGGTTGTTTTCTTTATCTGGATACAAGAACCAAATAGTGTCACTGAGGTTGTGGGATTTATTTTGTGACTAGAGATTATCTGTTGGTTGGGAGAGAAATAAAACAACCATAACAAAAAAGAATAATCAGAATTTACCAGAAGAGACCTGAAGTTTTAGCTTTTCGGTACTTTCTACTACTTGTAGTTTAGCTTTACTCCCTTGATATTTATTATTGTTGCTACTGTTAACTTTATCTGTTTATTTTTCCAAAGACATGTCGACTGGCTCAAAGCCATCTGTGTTTTTCTGTGTCTTTTTCCTGTCAGCTCAGACTCGAGGCAGAAAGCCGCTCATCCTGATCCAGGTTCTACAGGAGATTTCCTCCTGTTTAAAGGGAGTCGTTCCTTTCTACTGTCACCAATCTGTGCATCTCAAGATGGGGGATTGTGTTGAATTGATGATTCAACCTAATTGGCTGGTTCTTTAGACAGGAAATTATATTTTCTATTTGGCATTTCATAACTTACTGGATGTAAGTACCATTGCATGAAATGTTTTTTTTATTTATTATAAAACTAACTATAAATTTGGAGTATTAATATTAACTTGACATGATATTTCTGTAAAGTGCCTTAAAATTACCTTCTTATGACCTGGAGCTTTAGAAATAAAACAGAATTAAATAGAATAAAAGAAGAGAGATTTATAAGCAGCTTCAAAAGCATGAAGTTCTACACTTTTCATTTTTAGTTAAAGAGGCCATTCCATTAAAAACGTTTTTTCTGAGGTTTCTGTTGAATATTTTAGCTCCACAGGTGTTCTTACCTTCATAGTGGGTGTGAAAACAGGTCAATAACTTCTCTTTCAGTTTTTATCTCTCAAACTACGCAGGTGGTGATAACACCCGAGTTCTCCCGAGTTCGAACTGCCTGTATCTGTTTCGTCACAACTCCTTTGTTCGTTAGTATTCATCAGCTCCCACAGTTGAAACCACGCCTAGCATGCTGCTGGCTAAAAGCTGTAGCATAAGACGTATCAAACCAGAAGCGTCTACGGGTGCTGTTGCCATGCGCAGCGGGGCAGGAAACGCTATGCCTTGCTCTCATAGGCTAGTTTTTTAGCCAATCTGAGTCCAGCAAATTCGAATAATGAATCTTAATGACTTACAGCCCAAAGCCGGACAAATCTTCACGCAGACAGATTGAAAGGTTTGTAAATCAGTGTTTCTTAACGTTTTTTTTATATCTATCTATATATAGATATAAAAAAAACGTTAAGAAATATATTTCTATCTATAGATAGAAATCTATCTATATATAGATAGATATAAAATGTTTCATATTACAGGTTAATAGTCATGAAATCTTTGTGAAATGACCTCTTTAATAAGCTCCCTGTATACTGAGTAAAACGAGAAGAGAAACATCTGTAAAAACCCAAAAATTCCAATTGCCTGATGTTTTTTACCTTCTCAGATCACCATGCGCTGGATGACTGAGAACTTTCCCCAGCAAACAAATTCACTTTCTTAAAGTAACAAGCCAACAAGGTGTTATTTACTGAATTGGATTATAGTTAGTATAGCACTTTATGGTCCATTCTCCTATTTTCACAGGTAAACATCAAATTATACTCAATTTATTCTTTTTGATTGAAATATATTTAAGTTTAGCTTTTTGTTTTTCTTGGTTATTTGTCTGCACCACATGTGCTTTTTCAGTGTTGGTCATGTAGTCCTCACTGACTATTTTATGAGCTTTTATGAAGCATGAGCTGTTTTCGTCTTGCATGCTGTGCTCAGTAATGACCACGTCTAATGGAGAAATATTTTTTTATTCCCCATAAGAAAGGCCAGCAGGATCAACCCCGTGTTATAGGAATGAGATGTCATGCTCAGCTCAGTTTGGGGGAAGCCAGCCAGGCTCTTCCTAACTAATTGAGACTGTGTGCGTTTGTGCACCAGATAGAGGGTAAAGTTGCAGATGGGATGGAAGAAGAGGACATCTCTAACTCAGAGAGGCAGAGAGCAGCGGTGATAGACTGACACAGAAACGGACCGTGTGTGTCACTTTCCCTGACAGTTATTTGCAGGAATTGTTCATAAGATGGGAAACGTGTTGTGTGCTGATGGCCAGAGGTGTTTTGTGACAGATGCTCTACTCTGTGACTGAAACAGAAGATATAGGTATAGCACTTCATTGTGTGTGCGCCACTTGCAGTTGAGCCATCTGCCACCTCGTACCCTTCTGATGCATCATCAGCCATAATTGCCGTCGTTATTTTCCTGCTTTTCTATCCCCGTGGTGGTAATTTAAATAAATCACAGCAGCTGAAGTGGTGAGGAAGAGTGTCGGAGGAAAAGGACAACGGAAAATGAAGGAAAAAGAAAACTTCAATAAACTTCAGATAAAAAGATAAATAGACAGAAAACCGATTAGATGGATAATAATTGAATGTCCTGTAATTAGTGTCTCATAGTGTTGGTTGTGATGAATCAGTTGCACATTTCTCTACAGACTTGAAGGAAACTTTGTATTCTTCTTAAAAACCGTCTTTTCTTTTCAATGTTCTGATTGTTTTTGTGTCTTTAGTCTTGGCTCGGCTCTTTTCATCCAGCCTTTTAACTTCCCTGCTGTGAAGAAACACTTAAAGACTCATCACATGCAGAAACGCTCCAAGTATCTCTTTTAATTTAAGGTTTATTCTTTAGAAACCAAATACATCATTTGGATCTTTTCTGCACTCGGTGGCGACTCTGCAATGCTCGGCACAACCTACTGAAACTGTCTAAATCATTGGAAAGGTGCAAAACCTCCTTCAGTGTGAAGCGGTTTTGCCACTGCTACACATTGAGTGATCATCTAATACATTCTAACCTGCTGTTTTCTGCATCCCTTGGAACCATCCTGTCCTGTCAATGTGCTCCGTGCATCAGACGCAAATTCCTGCAAAGACACTTTTATGCACACCTGCAGTGCACCACAATTCCCCTAGACAGATGTTAAAACACAAAGCTAGCATAATGCTACTGTGTGATGAGGTAGAGCGGGCAGTCCTGCTTCAAACACCCAACATTCAAACTTGAATGGTTCTGAAGGGCCCTGCATCATAGATACACTGTCACTACACTCCTGCACACACCACTCAGTAAACTATATGCTCCTAATACAACGATAAACCACCACAACATCACTACAAAATATTTACACATGCTCAAAAGTATTTACAGCCTCTTATGATGGGAAGCTTTGTTAATACATGGTGTAACCCAGACCCCGTAAAGACCATCCACATTCTGGTTAGTTCATAACAAGGTTTTCATGTGGTGTTACACAGATGCTCCATATACACAAGTAGAATGTATATACACGTTTCTTGTTTCTGTTTCATGTGGTCAAAACAGGAGTTAATTACACACACACCTTGTTTCAGTCACCAAATATCCTGAGACCAGTTGGTGACTTGTGAGGACTCTTTTATACGTGTGAAGGTTTGTCAATAACGAATTCTCAAAGTAGAAATAGTAAACTGAGTTCCATCCAAAGTCTCACACACAGAGAAGCTCGTGTACTTCTTTTCCCTAAATTGTTCTGCAACTTGGTCATAACTCAAAACTGTATAAATGGTAAACGTCCTGTATTTGTATAGAGCTTTTCTAGTTATTCAGACCACTTTAAGCGCTTTAACACTACAAGTTTTACATTCACCAACATGGGTTTTAGTGCCTTGCCCAAGGACACTTCAACATGTGGTTGTGGAAGCCGGGATCGATCCATCAACCTTCAGATTGGAAGACAACCACTCTAACCACTGAGCCACAGTTGCCTCATAGGTCAAGGGTCAGGCAAAAAATAAATAGAATAAAAACCTAAGGTAGGGCATAAGAATAAGGTGAATGCGATAAAAAAAAACCATGAAGCTAAAGAGAAAAAAAAAACAAAAAGAAAGAAAAAGGAAAGAAACCAACAATAACTCCAAAGATGCTGAAAAATTCATTTTTTCACGCCCCCGTCATAATAGATAAAGACGTCGCTATCACATAAAAACAATCAGCCAGAATATGGAGGGTACTTTCAGGTTCTTGGTGAGTTCTGTAGGCATGTTTGGAGAACATAGAGGTTCCGTCTTGATGCTTGATAGAGGTTCCACAACAGTTTGAAGCTTGAACAGAACTTCATTTATGAGGTCGTAGTGGTTTAACATCATGGCCGCCATATTCCTATGACACTACCTCAGACTTGAGTTAGGGCGGGGCCTGGTGTGATTGTGGGTGTGGTAGAATAAAATATTTAGAGTATATTGTGAGCGTCATGATTAGCTTCACACTGAAGGAGGTTTTTCAAACATCTTTTCAATCGGTTGGGATCGATAAGAAAGATTGTCACTCCATGTGAAATACATTAAAGAAAAAACACGAGAGCAACTGAGTTTTAATACCTTCCAAATTACTGGCTACGCAGTGACAGCTGGGATATAAACAAAATGAGAAGTGTCTGTAAAACATAAAAAATGTGCAATCTTCAATATTATTACACATTTTTATAGAGAAATCCTTTTTTTCATTTGCCTTTTTTCTAATTCAGTTCCAGGCTCGTAGTCGTCTTGTGTAAATGTGACAGAACCTCAGAGGATTGGGAGAAAACAACGTTTTCCTGTGCCAACCTTTGGACAGATCTCACTCTGGAACATCTCCATGAAGGATACTCACCAACAGCTGAGGAGTCAGAGGACATAAAGACGACAGAAAACAGGTAGGAGATTTGTTTTTTCTGTTTTTGCTGACTCATCAGTTCTAACAGATTATTTTGAAGGGAGGCTCATTACACCTTTTATTCATGTTACTATTGAAACATCTATTTACATTTATTTGGAAGAATTCTTGTCCATATTCTCGAGTATATGAACTCTTTTTAACTGAAGCCTCTGGTCTACATCTATACTTACATGTGTGGGTTCATAATTAGTGCTTTAAACCCTTGTTCAGGATGAGCAGTGTGTGTGTGTGTGTGTGTTTGAAGCCATTTGGCACACAGTTTAGCACAGGGATTGAAGCATTCCTTAGTGTCTTCTTAAGCATATATTATTCCACAGTTCCTGCTCGTATGGCACCTATTTCTCTGGCAGCACCGTCATTACTGCTGACAGTGCTTCATTTGCCAGAGCTATTATATTCTTTGTGCACATATGTGACTGTGTGCAGCATCCGACAGGCAGAGATAAAGTAAAATAAGTAATTGTTGTAATTATTATTTCTTCTCTGGAGTCTTTCGCGCCCACTGCGCTCGTAAAGCTTCTCGTTACTCTGACAGGATTGTGATGAAGAGGAACCCTGTTTGTTCACCTTTGAGCCCGACAGGACGTTTCATCTGCAGTCTTTAGTGCTCGTGTGTCTAATTGCTACTGTCAGAAAGAGATTCTGTGTTTCTGACAAAAACACACCACAAATAGAGAATTATAGATTTTAAAGGGAACTGATTTAGTCAGTAAGAGGTAATACACATTTCTGATGAGGTTTATCAGATGGAAATGATCTGTTGGAGTTTTGGTTCTTATTCAAAGATTGATAAAAATACAAACCAATCAGCTCCGTTTGTCTAGTGACTGAAAAACCCCAAACGTATCTATAAAGTAAAAGTCTCAGAGACTTCCTGTAATCTGTTTGGTACGAGCTTCTTTATCAGCTGAATCATGGAGCTCAGTGCTGATGTTTTACTGTTTTACTGCCTTGTCTACAAACACTGTGTTAAGATGAGAGTTCACAGAGGTGGCTTGTCTACTAACTGAATCAGTGTTGGACAGCTTCTCTTTAGCCGTGACCAGTAAGTGGCTGTGGCTGCTGCAGAGGTATCAGGAGACACGGTCAGCAGTTTAATACCACATGAGTGTCCAGTGGTTTGTCCTGAGGTCGGTAGACATATTGGAGTGGCTGTGATCTTAAGCTTCAGCTTTAATTGAAAGGATTCAGCGCATCTAAACCGCCCTCAAGATACCTGGTCACAGAGGTTGTCGGTTTTAGTATCAGCTGGACTTTTCTGTGAGGAGTTGGAATCTTAATACCAAAACACAATTTTTGGTATTTAGATTTGCTGGATTTTTTTGAGAAAAAAATAGACAGACAATCATTGAGCATCAGAAATATTTAACAAGTACTAAAGGATACAAGGTTTTAGTAAATTTTTTTTCCTGTCATAAAAGGGATTAGTCCCAAAGAGCTCTAGATGTTGATGCATAAACATATTTTAACATCTCAGACAGCCATTTCAAATTTTTTAATCACTGACTGCTTTTTTTTTCTTTCAGCTTCAAGCTAAAACCTTCAGAGCACAGCTGCCTTTTTAATACTGTTATTTTTTAATCTATCTGTAAAACCGAATAATTTGACATCTTATAACATCCAGTTAATTAATTATTCTAATAATAATTGTAATAATTAAACCTGTATTCAGCGTGGCAGCTTCAATGAGATATTTATTGATTGATTTTTGTGGAATCAAGTTCCTTAAAGAGGCCATTTCACAAAGATTTCATGACTTTGTGGTTATTTCCTAAGTATTAACCTGTAATATGAAACACTTATTAACAGACCTTTTAATCTGTCTGTGTCCAAATTTGACTGGTTTCGTCAGGCTTCGGGCAGCAACTCATTAATATTCATAGTTCGAATTTGCTGGACTCTGATTGGCTAACAAACTAGCCTATGAGAGCAAGGTATACTGTTTCCTGCCCCGCTGTGCATGGCAACAGCAGTGGTTCTCTCTTCCTGTTTGCTACGTTATGCTACACCTTTTAGCCAGCAGCATGCTAGGCGTGGTTTTAACGGGAGCCCATGAATACTAACAAACAAAGGAGTTGTGATGAAACAAATACAGGCCGTTCAAACTTGGGTGTTATCGCCACCTGCGAAGTTTAAGAGATAAAAACTGAAAGAGATGTTGTTGACCTGTTTCCACACCCACTATGAAGGTAAGAGCTAAAATATTCAACAGAAACCTCAGAAAAAACGTTTTTAATGGAAGGGCCTCTTTAATCTAACTTTACAGACACTTTATGTAAACAATACTAATCCAATACAGTAAATTATGAAATATTCATTAGTAAAACATGTTGTAAGAAACCAGCTGATTGGATTGAATCATCTATTCAACACGTTCCATTCATCCTGAGCAGCACGAGTGATGACAGTGAAAAAAAAAAGACTCTTTTAACAAGAAGTAACCTCCAGCAGAACCAGAACCAGGATGAGAGACTTTCTGCCTCAACTGACTGGAGTCCTGAGTGGACAGGAAAGAGACACAAACACAGAAGACTTGGAACACTATTTATTTGGGAAAAGAAACAGAATTAAAATCAATGGCAGCAAAAACAAACTGCTCAAAATATTTAAAGGGACCCTTTCAAAACACATCAAATCCATGTTGTAAAAGCAAATTGATGGATTATTTGTTGATTTTTCATATTTTCTATTAGCTGGAACTTGTTGCGTCTATTTGATGATGTCATTTCCTGTCAGTTTTGGTAAATAATTGCTCTCGAGCCTTTAAGTTGACGCCAACATATCACATAAATTGATTTTAGTATTTTAAAAAAGATGAGATTTTTTCAGGGACTATAGAATTTGAGTTTGCGTGTGAGCTATCCAGAGACAAGAAACTACAATAAATTCTCACAATAATAAGTCTGCATGTAATTCTTTTCATCTCCTTCTGCTGTGGACCATAATTTCAACAAAGCCTCTGTTTTTCAATGTCAAACATAGTTTTAGGCAGTGACTTCATGTAGTGCAGCTTTTCTTCTTCGCACCACTAGCTGTGAGCTGCAGCTTCTTTGTGGAAGCCTGTGGTACTGTCTCATCCCAGGAAAACCCTCCAAATCACAAGCAGCACATTTTTATGTATTTGTAATGTACTGAAACAGTTTTTAAAATCTTTTAAAGACTTATTTTGCTTCACATATCCCCTTGTTTTACAGGTTTTACCTTAAAGAGGCCATTTTGCACAAATTTCATGACTTTGTGGTTATTTCTTAAGTATTAACCTGTAAAATGAAACATTTTATCACTAAAAATGTTAGAAAACACTGATTAACAGACCTTTCAATCTATCTGCATCAAGATTCGGCTGCCTCCGTCAGGCTTCAGGGCAGCAACTCATTGATATTCATTATTCGAATTTGCTGGACTCAGATTGGCTAACAAACTAGCCTATGAGAGCAAGGTATACTGTTTCCTGCCCCGCTGCGCATGGCAACAGCACACCAAGTCTCTTCCTGTTTGATACGTGTTTATGCTAACAGCTTTTAGCTAGCAGTATGCTAGGCGTGGTTTCAACTGTGGGAACTGATGAATACTAACGAACAAAGGAGTTGAGACGAAACAAGTACAGACCGTTTGAACTAGGGAGAACTCGGGTTTTATCGCCACCTGCGTAGTTTGAGAGATAAAAACTGAAAGAGAAGTTGTTGACCTGTTCTCACACACACCGTCGCTGTTTGGTGTGTGGAACTAGACTGCTCTGGCGTTTACGCACACGTGTCTGGCACGTCTGCCTGAAGCTGTCAGACGTTCGCCTAAAAACAATCACCGACTTCTTCAGTGTGAAATAGTGTCACATGTACAGTAACATTTGTTCTAGTTTTTATTGCCCGATCACCTAATCTGTGTCATTACCGTTGCGTCCATGCATGCGTATCTGGCACATCTGTTTACTTATAGTGTTATATTGGAGCCGCTCTACAAGTATATAACTCCCTCTGTTTGAGAGTTTTATTCTCCTAATATATTGTAATTGCCCTATTACATAATTTCCAATTATCTGTTATTAATACCGAACACTACTATCTGTGTTTACAGTCCAAATGACCACCGACGGATAATTGCACACAATGCTTTTGTTGCACAAATTTGCCGGGCACCGATGTCGTGCATACAACCGTCGACCACTGTATATGCAGTTTTGCTCTCAGAGGCCTGGTGGTCTCAGTCACGTCCCAAGTTGACCTTGAAATCCATCTAATGATGTCGAGGAACTTGTTTATCCACAAAGCTGGAATGTGATAAATGACACATTGAGTTCTGCGTGTGGACGCTTATACTTTCTCTTACAGTGTTTCCTTTTTTTGGACATGGAAGCTTTTCTTGAAACTCTGTGCTGTAAACACTCGTCAAGCCGCATAAAAATCAGGCACGGATGTTGAGAAAGTTCAGAGGCTGGAAAGCGGCTAAATTCCCCTGAAACGTTTGAACTTGCCTTGATGTTTTGCTTCTCCTGCTGCATGTGCAGTAAAACCATCCTGTGATTGGGAAGGATTCTGCACGTCAGTCATGATAAGATCATATCAGCAACAGCCTGAGGGAGCTGAAGCACAGGGACACAGCAAGGCATGAATTCATTGCTTTAAGTGTCGTCCAATAAAAGGATATTTGTGCAGATTTTTTTCTTTGTTTATCAGTAGAGATTCTGAGTTTACAAGTTCAAGCTGTTGTCACACCATTTCTTCTTTTGCCACTAAGGTTAGTAAATCCAGAAACATCTTTTATGTGTGTTTATACATATAGAAATAATGCACACTTTGAGAAAGATCAGTATTTATAACTATTCTGTGTAAAACATGTATTAGTTTGATGTTTTGGAACTCTACAACAAATACTCTACAAGAAGACCATGTGTTACGTTACTTTAGCATAAACATGTAAATGTTGTCTTCAGTGTGGCGTTTTGTTCTCACCTGTAATGTTCTTGTTACTCACCTGTTGCATTTGAGGGTATAAAGGGGAGGAGCTTTGTGTGAGCTGTTTTCATAAGCTTCAGATGTTTCGAGAGTCTTTGTGTGTTTGTCAAAGACTCTTATTGTGAAGGATCTTAGGAAGTTGGTTAAGTCTTGCTCAACTTACATTGGTTTTTGTAGTTAGTTCTGTAGAAGTTCGTTTGTGTTTCGGCTATATTTAACACGGAATGTCACAACAACCAACACCGACAACAACTAGCAGCACTCGGAGAACTCAGACCTCCATCCAGCATCTCATTTCCTGCATTGGATGACATTCAAAAACATTATTTTAATCAATATTACTGTATTCTCTGAGCATAAAAACTTAGCCTTAGTATTTAAAATAACTTCAATGTTATAATTAGTTCATTGTTATTAATGAAAAACAGTATTTTGGATCTAGCTCCATACCTCTCAAGGAGTCATTAGTTTTAACTTTTCTGACTCACAATATCCAGAATATTCCTAGTTTTCTGATCCAAGTTTGTGGAATGGACGAGACTTTGTTGGTTCTGTCCCGTCCTGTGTTCCATGTTGTTTAGGTGTTAGTTGTCAAACCATCACTCACTGATAAAGAATCTTTTTTTTTTTTAAACTTCCAGATCGTTCCCATAAACTAACTGACTGGTTCTTCTGCTTTTCCCAATCTAACAAACAAATACACGAACAAAAAGGAAATTTATTAACACCAACAAAAACATGGCCTCCTTGTTGGAAGAACAGACTGAGCAACAAATATTAAAGAAAATAAATGATGGAAAAAGATTTTTGTCCTGATTGTTTGTGAAATTACATATTTTTTCTTCTTTTTTTTTTTTACATTAATCACAACCTGAGTGTCTCCTTGAATTCCGATTCACCCCATTAAACCATCAATCTGGCAAATCCTTTTTTAATTATGAGACATGTTTCTTCTTCCCCTAAAACTCAATAAGAACAAATAAAAGAGCCTTTTCAAGTGTAATGGGATTATCGATCGGGTGGCCGTCTGGAACTGAGACTTTGAGTATGCTATGATTGTGTCTGGCTAAGTGTGTGTTTGTGTGTGTGTGAGAGAGAGAGAGATTGATAGATAGATAGAAAGAGAGAGAGACCTAACCATGCATGCAGTTTTGTGTACTTGTGACCAGTGTGGAACTGACAAAAGGGGGAAAGGCTTGGTGTGTGAGTGTATGTGTGTGTGTGTCTGGACTAGTTTGAGTGTGCGGGTGCTGCAGGTGAAGGGCTGAACGAATGAAGCATTAAATTACCTCACAAGTTGAGTCTCATCAATCCTCTGACATGAGTTACTGATGAGATTTTGTTTTGAGTCAAACCCACCAGGACTTTTCTTACCTCACGTTCCTCATTGTCTCACCGACTTGATTTATGTTCTGCAGTGACCTACACCCACCGACACTTCCAGTTCATATGTGAACTATACCTGAATATAAATTTTATTTTAAATGCCTGCATGTCTCCAAGTGGAATAATCATTTAGATATTTGGAAATGGATCTTTAAATCATTCATTTTTCTTCTAAGAACTGTTGCTTTCAAATGTTTTTACTTTTATAAAATGTTGTGGTTCATGTAAACACAGTTAAATGAGCCTTTACATCACGGTTAAATTCACATCATGTGGTTAGTTACATCAAATTTTATGGTTATTTGCAAGATCTTAGTACTTCCTGTGTTGCCTGAAGCATATTTTGGCAAATATGATAATCATAACTGCTAAAACCTTGTAATAACAATGTGTCAGTGAAGTAACAGTTTATAAAATAGATTTTGTGTAAACTCTCTGAAAGGTTTTAGTTTTTCAGTTATTCTGAGATGGCAGCAATCCAGTTTGATCTTGACCCTTTTGGATCATCTGTGCTTTTATCAATCTGCTCAGAATGAATCAGTTTCATCACACAAAGAACTGTCTATGTTCAACAGGTGAAATATGACCTCCACACAGAAATCCTCTTTAAAAGACCTGAAATATAACTTAAATATAAAATAAAGTTGGGTCCTTATATTTTTTTACACAGTTAAACTGTCCTTAAGTAGTTTGTTTACTTTTACAGCATGTTACATTCAGTCCACTGGTTCACATACAACACAATAATTCTTCTAATCAAGTGCGTTTTTCTTCTGATTTTAGGGCATTTTTCATCTAAACCTTTATTTTTGTATGTGGTAGGTTACATAAATTCCATCTATTCAACAGAAATTTAAAAAAAAATTATTATTCATTTTGACAGATACCAACAAAAATACAGCAAAATATGTTTCAGTTCAACAAAACATTCAGTGTTTTCAAAGTACCTGTAAGTCATTTTTAAATAAAAACATTCAATTTTTCTTGGAAAATTAAGTTCCAAAGTAGTACGATGAGAACAAAGAAAGTTTTTCCTTTTGTTAACTAAGTGCTTTAGATATAAAGATTGAATTCACAGCATGTAATATTGTAAAAATATGTGTATTTGTCTCACCATGACCTTTATTATTCCCTGTAGTAACACGTCCTGGAACTGGTTTCATTGAGGATTTTCTTTTTTGTTTTCTCGCAGGTTTTATCTATATTAGTAAATAATTTTACAGTGACGTAATTCATTCTGCACATAAAGCTATAAAGTCTTTTATAAACTCTTGTTTCTTTTTATTCGTATGTTTTTAATGGAAAGGTTAGCTGAAAGTCAGGCTAACGTCAGGCTAACACAAGCTAGCATCTCTCTTCAGATGACACTTATTGACTTTTTTGGATCGTCACATTTTTTGTGGTTCTGTTAAATCCTGCACTAACAAAACTTATAAAAAAGCTGTTCTCTCAAATCACAGAAATTGTTCTGCTGTAAATGTTGCACTTAGAGTTAAAGGTGTAATTTGTGGATACCTGTAATGGATGTGACACCCCCCCCCCCCCCCCCCCCCCCCCCC
>SSNP01000125.1:1153368-1186728 GCA_006937955.1 Pachypanchax playfairii | reverse complement strand
CCCCCCCCCCCCCCCGCTCTTCCCCTCATGTTACTCTGACAGGAGGTTTTCATATGTTTCACCTATTGTGTGAAGAATATTAAGATTGTTAAGAAAACTCTGTTTTTAAACTCACATCTCTATATTAAACTGTAAAATTCTGCATTCTATCAGACCTTAGAATTTCATATTCAACCCCCCCACCCAATAACTCAAGTTATGCTTTTAATATGAAAAAGGGTTTTTTTGCCAAGTGAATTCAATAATTTCTTGGCAGAATCAGCGATCTGATTCACAGTATAATGACTTCTGATTAGCAAATTAAAATAGACCAATTAAGTTTTTTGGACTAAAGAATCTCATGAAGCTACCTCCACTCTTTAGTCATAAACACGCAGGGAGATTCTCAGACCAAATGATTAACTTCACAAGCTTTCAGGAGCAGTCACACTCCTGGAGGATTTTGGCGTTCACCTGCTTTGGCAACAATTTCCAAAAGAGGCAAAATAAAAATAAAAAATGACGTAAATTATCCAGCCACTCTGAAATAACAGAACATTACACTTACTCCAAAACCAATCTACACCAACCAACATGTGGTTATATTTAATTATGACTGAATCTCTTGGGTTTAAAAGGTCACTTGATGAGAAGTTGGACTCATGAACTTGACATGTATGACTCAAACATGATTACTGGAAAGATCATGCCACAGACTGGTCACGTGACAATCATAAAATAGTATGTTTAATCTGAAACCCTTGACATTCCTACTGATAAGCTTACTGGATTCTGACTACAGAGGGAAAAATGTCATGAAAAAACAAACCATAATATCATAACCAGGGCCGTGCAGAGACCTTTGAAGGGCGGGTTCTCAAAAGTTGAAAGGGGCACATAGAACCCGGTTTAATAACAACAACCCACCTTTTGTCAAAAATCTAATATGGAATCTTATCATTACTAAATCATCTTCTTCAGGAGGGACAACAAATTGGGGGGCCAGAAAACTGCATCATGGTGCTGATCCACAATCCTTCCCCATCCCCTACTATTTATCCCTAATCCTATTATAATAAACAAATGAGAATAAAAAAAAAAAGAAATGAGTACAAAAATAATGTAATCAGTAGCTACGTTTACATGCAACAAATTTCCCCAATCTGATTAAAATCTTGGTCGATCGGAATTCTCAAATCCCTGTTCACATGGACACTAACTGAAATGATCTGATCATGCCATGAGTACACATGCACCAAGCACTCGATCAGGCTAAATGAGTTGAGCATGCGCACAGCGAGTTGTCTTTCCGGGGGAAGAAAACAAGTAAACAAACTCCGTCCTTTCTGCACGTCTTTCCCGCCCCATCGTTTGCTCGAGCTGACTCACGTATCCCCAATATGGACCTTCTGCAGGTGATTACCTTTATGTTTGGGTTTTTACTGGTCGCATTAACCAAGCTAGAGGCTGAATACATATTGTTACTGCTCCTCCACCACAGGAGAGGAGAGCAGGATGACAGGATGACTGCACCAGCAGACCACTTCTGTTTACCTCCCGCTATGTATTCTACTTGGGTCTGCGAAAGCGGAAAGACGCTGAAGTTGTACGCATGCGCAGTGGGCTTTTTTCACCCCTTCATTCCAAATGGGTGTGTACATGCACGTCTATCCGAATGAGGATCGGACAAAACCACCCCTCTCGATCGGAAGGAAATTTCATTCTGATCAGGCTGCATCGGATCAAAACATTCTGATTGACATGTTTACATGACGTATTTTTGTTCCGATTGGGCGTTTATTCCGATTAAATGTGCCCATGTAAACGTAGCTTCTGATTCAGTTTGTTGAACTATCTACTTTGAACAAGGCAGTAAGCTCATTAAGTGTGTCAACAGTAGAAATACAATCATTTTACAGCAGTAGAATCTGCAATTTTTCCAGTATAAATTTCATATTTTTTAATGTATTTTCTTTAAAATACAGTGTGTTTTAAAATATCATCAATAGAACTGCTCAATAATTATGTGGATATGCATAATTTTTGGTTTTAGTGAAATATAAGTCCTCCAGTTCAAAACCTGGAACTGAATAAACTTCCCTGTAATGTTGGAAAGACACACAGACCTGTGACATCTTCAACCAGCCTGCTAGCAGCTGATGACCACCACTACCTGTGCAGGTAATATATAAGAGCTGACAGATGATGTCTTATCACGCTGTTGCACAGTGCGCGTGCACACAGCCGAGTGCTCATCTATTCCATTTCGTCCGTTGCCACCAGATAACTTAACACAACGTGTATAATAACTTTACACTCCTGTGTTATGGACCATGGTGGACCTTACTTACTGGTTTTTGTTGCCTTAGTCGGCACTTTTTGCGTGTTAAATGTCTCCACTCTTCTCTCCAAGCTCGTTTGGCGGCTCGTATCCAACGCGCTCTGCTATCAGGGGCAGTCATTGGTTACTGGTGTCATGTGACTGATGCAAGACCGATCCTTTTATTTTGCAAAATTGAAATTAATAATTAAATATTATTGTGTTTGGTGCACAGGCAGACCTATACAAGCACACAGATGTAAAAAAAAAAAAAAGAGAGAGAGAGAGAGAGAGAGAGAGCGAGTGAGAGAGAAGGGAAAAGACAAGAAAAGGGCACATGGGGCATCCAGGAGGAAAGGGGCAGGTGCCCAAGCACCCTCTGCCCCCCCCTGCACGTGGCTGATTATAACCACCCTTTGAACACTCCAATGGAGCCAAATCACTTCATGGACCAAGAAAAACAAAATACAAATACAAATGTATGAACAAACTAAGACTGGTATGCTAACATACCAGCTTTCAGATCCTGTGGGTTGTTGGGTGGGCTTTCTATGGTTTGGACTTTTTTTCTCACAGAACCCCGCAGAACTCATTTGATTGGTGTTTAGGGAAAACTACTGTAGCTACTTTGGGGGATTGCTTTCCTTTAACTTTCCAATCAATGTGAATAGTAGATGTAGGCATGTACGAGGGAAGCTGAAGGCAGAACATGAGTCCCTGGTGACTGGGTGTTGCATAATTTTTAAGCCTCACGCACTCCATAAGAACAAACCAAACTGTTTTCCTACTAAATAAAAGTAAACCTCAGATATATTTTTTCTAGGTTTTAACTTGTGTTGATTCAAGACGTTCTCACTGCTTCATTTACAAATAATTATCTGATGCTTATAAAACACCTTGAGTGTGAGTAAGTGGGACTTTCAGCACCACACCTCTAGTGCTTAGTCTCTGACCCCCCACCCCAAAAAAACAAACAAACAAACAAAAAAAAAACAATACAGAACATGTACACTGTACATTTTTGGCTTCTGAACAACAGAAGTTGTTTTCAGTTGTCTTTGTGTTTTGGCTTATTGTCTTTCCCACAGTACCCAATGTTGTTCATCTCATTTGAGAACGACCTCCAATGAAATATGACCACATTTGGCGATTTTGCGATCTGTAAAAACGACCTTAAGGTGCATTCACACCGGCGACTTTGTCAACGTCAAGCAACGCTGATAACGCTCCAAATTTGATGTTTGAAGTTGAAGCTCATAACGCCTGCCAGTCAGAACGCATAGGCGTTAAAGCTCGTAAAGCCTGACCGAAAAAGAGCGCGAAGGCGGAGCTTCCTTTGTTATCGGATGTTCGGAGCTATGGCGGATCATATTGAGACAGTGGCTTAGATTTATTTACTTCATAGATCTAGACAACGTTGACGTCGGGTGCATCAGCGCCGTTTGTGGATACACCCCATTCGGAGTTTGGTGAGTTTAACCATTTGCTCCAGGAGCTACGTTTTCCATTTTGGTTGATCCCGCTTCTTCCCGGCTACGTGCTGTGACGTCTTACGTCACTACAATGAGACGCTCTGATTGGTTGACATGCCGCTTCAAGAGCGTTAAGAGCGTCAAAAGTTCAGCTAGCTGAACTTTGACCTTTTCTAGCTTTTCTAGCTTTTCAAGCGTCAACGCCTGAAATGCTAGAAAAGCTTGAAAAGTTGCCGCTCATAATGCTCACAAAGCGACGCAGAGCCGTTGACGTCTGTCTGACGCCCGTCCACCATAGACTTTACATATAAACTTGCCGCTTATGAAGTTGATGGTTGGGCCGGTGTGAATGCACCATTATAGTCCGTATGCGACCACTAACCCTAACCTTAACCCTTCCGCTGACTAACGGGATCAAACGTCAAAATATATTACTTTATTGCATGTGCATGCATATCTTTATATTTTAAAGCAAATCTTTATATTGTAATGAGACAATTTGTGTTTTCTTCAGCTGAACTGAGACAAATCTCGAGCATGCGTATTTGGAAGCTCCTCTGGTAAAGTACGCACATGCGCTGTTGGTAGCTAGTCTCTATGCTCGACCCCAGAAAACACTCACACAGGTCGTTTTTTTGGAGCTGTCACAATCGATCTATGTGGTCGTTTAATTTGCAGACAGGTAACCTTATTCACACCTTCTTCTCATCTGCTAATCAACCTAGCTGTGTCATCCAGTAATCACCTTCTCATCATATACACACCTGTCCAAACTTTTGGTCTGTAGTGTATAGTTATTGGTTTTCTTCATTTGTTCTCCTCACCACTAGATGTCTGTTCATGTACAGTATGTTCTCCTTTGTAATTTGTGGAAAAACACATTAATCCAGCTTTTTGCCTACAAGACTGCACTTTTGTTTCATATTAAAACACAATAGCTGGATAAGTTTATGTACATGTTTTATACAGTAATGTATCATTTGTTCATTAGTTTTTCACTGCATGACTGTAACACTTTGTTTTTGTTTGTCTTTCTTTCTCGTTCCCTGTGATCTTTACTTTCCTTCTTCTGTTGGTATAACTGAAACAGTGAGTTTTCCACTTTGCTGTTATGTTTAATAATCCTTCTTGAATTAAGTTACAACTTTGGCCCTTTCCCCCTCAGAAACAGCATTCTCTAAAAAAAGGCTAGCTTTTTGGCTATGCAATTATTAACTAAAGCTGGAAAAAGCAGTAAGCAAAGTAATTTTAAAGTCTCAACATTGGCTACTTGGTTTCTTCTAAATTGATTTCAAGGTCCAATTATCAATCTATGAAACTCTCCAAGGTCTTTAGTTATTAGAGTTGTTTTTCTTTCTGGGAACTTTCAAAGACCCTAAGGTCTTCTGGTGATAGATTGTTAATTATTTGGAAAGATTAAATAAAAAAAAAACAGGGTGAGTCCTTCATTTAGCACTTGGGTCCTGCCTCAACTAGTGTCCCTGAAGACCTGAGGACAAATAACAGAGGGGAATGTTTTAAGGGGAATTTCACAACAACTCAGACTTTCTTCACTATGGGAACATATTTCAGCCACTGTGATGGTGGAAAAGGAGTTTTTAAGACAACATTTTAAAATATTAGATTATAACATTGTATTAGCTTCTTAAACTTATTATTGATTTATCAGGAATTTTATTATTCTTGTGAGACAATTGATTTAATATACCATGTAACTTATTTAAATTTCTCCTAATTATGACCTATTACATCTTATTATATAACTTGGTATTTTAGCATTTATAATTAAGTATTTCTTAATTATTAATTTTATGATAACTTATCACATGATCACGGCTTATCAGACTGTGGGATTTTCAAAATTGTCACAATTTTACTTTGAAGAAGATTTTTCTCAAAGTGTTTCCTAATTTTATCTCAGATTGTTAGGTTTCAGCAGCTGGTGTGTTGGTGTTTTGCTTTTCACCTATCTTCACAGGGTGTGGCAGATCCTGATCAGCAGGTGTGGCTCATCACCCAGCCCTCTGGGGCTGGGATAGAAGCTGAGGAGGAACAACAAACAGACCCCAGTTTGTTCCACTCCTTTACGAGATCTTCTCTTCGCTGGATTCTGTCTCTAGTCGTCCTGAGCGCCTCTCTCCTTTGCGCTGGCTGTCCTGAGGGCTCATCTCCTGGTCCCTGACGAGCTCCGTCGAATCTGTTCCTTCCTCCCGGATTTATGCTCGCCTGTGTTGATCATACCACCTAGATCTGTCCACCCTCCATCATCGCTTAACTCATCATCACTCTCCGGATCACCAACACCAACCATCACCCCAGGAAGCACACCGCTGCTCTCACCCCCAACCTCCTCCAAAATCTCATCCACCACCACCAAAGGTAAGCCTGCGAGCACACCTCCCACACACCATAGCTGCAACTTTCATAACTGGATTCTACCGTCACTAACCTGTTCTCCTCCACCACCAGAGCTTTCCCTGAGTCCGGCCCGGAACGAGTCACCCGACTCCACCTGCACATTCTTGTTGTTATTTCACTGTTCTTGTACCTCTTGAGCTACAAGGAAATTAAACACTGTTAAAACTCTCCCCTGTGTGTTGGTCTGAAATCTGGGTTAACTATTAGAGTTCAAACAAACCTCACATTATGACACAGATAGGTGAAACTCTGCCCATCTTTACATCATTGAGGCTCTGTCTCTCTGAAATGTTCCTTTTATAATCAGTTGTGTTACTGAGCTGCTGCCAGTTAAACTAATTAGTTCTGAAATTTTCTGCTAGTTGTTTCTTAAAATTAGTTGTCTTTGTTACAACTTTTTTAAGATTTTAAAATTAAAAATGAACTAATATTTTGTATGATATAGTGAAATATCTCTGTTTCGATTGACGTTGTTTATGTTCAATTGGGAATCAAATATGAGTTACTGAGATTTGCAAATCATTGGATTCTGTTTTATATTTACATTTACATCTTGCAGTTTCTGAACTGTTTGGGAATTGTGGTTGTTTATCATCTCTGGTGTTGCGAACCCTAAAAAAAGTGAATGGTTGTATCTTTAGAATATTAAGTGTCATTAATGTGACCTTTTTGATTAGCTTTTTCTGATCAACTAAATATTTGTGTGGCACAAGAATTGGATACTGTATTTTTTTATTAGGCTTTAGATTTAATTATTATGATTGTATTTGTTTTTTTAAAGAGGCCATTTCATACAAATTTCAGGACTTTGTGGTTATTTCTTAAGTATTAACCAGTAATATGAAACATTTTATCTCTAAAAAACATCAGGAAACACTGATTAACAGACCTTTCAATCTGTATGCGTCAAAATTCGGCTGGTTCGGTCAGCCACTCATTAATATTATATAATTCATTATTCACATTTGCTGGACTCTGATTGGCTAACAAACTAGCCTACAAGAGCAAGGCATACTGTTTCCTGCCCCGCTGTGCATGGCAACAGCACACATTGTGTCTTCCGGTTTGTTACGTCTTATGCTACAGCTTTTAGCCAGCAGCATGCTAGGCGTGGTTTCAACTGCGGGAGCTGATGAATACTAACGAGCAAAGGAGTTGTGACGAAACAAATACATGCCGTTCAAACTCGGGAGAAATCGGGTGTGATGGCCACCTGCGTAGTTTGAGAGATAAAAACTGAAAGAGAAGTTGTTGACCTGTTTTGAAGGTAAGAACACCTGTGGAGCTAAAATATTCAACAGAAACCTCAGAAAAATGTTTTTGAATGGAAGGGCCTCTTTAATCAAATTGCCTTTCATTTAGCTGTTTGACTTCATTCTACACTTGTACTTATTTGATTATCTTTCTGTTGATGCATTTTTTACTTTTCAGTCATCATTGTTTCGTTTTTCAGACTGAGTGAAGTGTTTGCTCTAAATGTTCCTTCAGTTTTTTCATCTCTATGGACTGAGGTGTGTATATGTGTTGATTCATCTTAATCATGTTTTCATGTTTGAGCATTTTGATGTGCTGCTTCATAATCTGGTTGGGGATCAGTATAGAGGGCATGCCTGAGGCTAGTACATGTATATGTGTTTATACATATCCATATAAACATGTCAGGTTAGATTTTTGTACTGGTGACATTTGAAGAGCTCGTATCTTATTACTTTCAACCTGGAAAACAATTTGGGTAGCAAAGTTCTGTTTTTCTCAGTTCTGCTGAATTTCTCTGACTTTTTTATTGGCAGGTCTGTTGTTTCATCCCCTCCTGCAGTTCATTTGTAAATGCATCAGTGAGTGCAGAAATGCAGAACAGACGGTTCACACAGATGCTTCCATTCACAGACATGCACAGCATCACAGTCTAACACACAGCCACACCTAGACATGCATTCAATTGTTAAAGGGCCCATTTTAAGTCAGGGGTAGAAAAAAAATCATTCCACAACATGCCCCAAAATATATGTATTTACACACCCTGGATGTCATCCTGTGCAATATTTGGTCTCCATCCAACTCTTTCTTACATTTTCTGCATTACCTCATGTTTTTATGGCTCCCAAAATCCTCCCTAATTTGTTCTTCCTGGTCTTTGAAGTGGTAATCCGCCTGCCAGGTCTGCTGTAATGAAGCTGGAGCCTTGAAGTATTTATTAGTAGCTTGTGCATGTAAGGGTGCCAGTGATGGACACAAAAACTAAAGCAAAACTGCATTTATCATTTGTAATTGCTGTCTGACAGTTCACTCTGGTTCTCATGGTATATGTTTTAGTGCAACCCAGGCTTTAAGATCAGACTCGAGCCTAAATATATCACACATTTGGCCCGTAGCCTCAATTAGAGAAGAGAAGCCAAGAGAGAAAAAACAGAACAAGATCTGAGGAGGAAACATGTATCCAGTGGAAATAGGAGATACAAACAACTGCTTCTTCTGTGGTATTTTTATGCAAAACATTTGAGGAAATGAAGGGTAAGACAATGTGCATCCATCTGACAGGAGAGAGGGAGTTCTGGTCTGCACCATTTCAGCCATATTAATTTATACTGACATTTACGTTCTTGCACCTCCCAGCAGATCATTTCAGAGGGAAAGAGGAACCTAGTTGTTTATAGTCAGTCCCTTCTTTCAGTTTTAGGCTTTGCTAAATCACAACATGATAGAAGTGATCTGGTCTTTACCAGGTTGTGGATTGATTTAAATCCAATCCAACAAGCACTAAATAGATTCCACTAGGTTTTTACTTTTGAACCAAAAAAGTCATAATAAGAAAAATGTGACAATCAGCTTGTGGAACCACTTTCAGAAGAACTTGAAGAAGTTGTTTTCTATCCGTCTCTCACGTCATTGTGGAGGATTTTTGAGCCCACTCTTCTTTCCAACATGGCCCAAATCATCATCCCTCCACCACCGTGCTGACAGCTGGTATGAGGTGTTTGTGCTGATAAGCTGTTTTTTATTTTCTCTAAACATGTTGCAGTGGGTAAACACTTTGAGCACTTGGATTTATTCTAATTTATGATTTTTTTTTTGCAGTTTCTCTGAGCATTACAAGGTTTAGCCTTGTTGTGAATTTAATTTTAATATTGATTTTTGATGTTTTCTTCCTGTGAATAATCTTTCCAACCTTAGAATAAGGAAATCCAAATTCTTTGGAAGCCTCTCTGAGCTTACGTCTTTCCTCCTCTGGACACTGTTAACACACACACCTGTACAATCCAGTTCAGCAAACTACCAAAACTCCTGCTTTTATAGTGGAGGTCCCTCTTGTTGGTCAGTTGCACCTGGTTGCTACTTACCCTCTAAAACCCTCTGGAAACAGCACAGATGAACACTCTTGTCCGTAGTTAATATAAATAAGCAATAGGTCACTGAAGTCGACGCGGCACAGACAGACAAAATGCCATAAGCTTTACTACAGGAACCAAAACCATGACAGGAAGGCCAAACAGTGAGACGTCATCCACTGAGCCATAAATGTTGCATAAGATAACCTATATATAACCCTCAGGCAAAGACTATGAAATCTCTACTTTTGGACGATGTTCATTCAGCTGACGCAGTTTATTTTGTTTGTTTGTTTCTTTCTAGCTGAACATTCGGTTTCACACTTCCCACAGAAATTACGTAAAATTTCAGATTTTTTGAATTCAATATTGCTGATAGTAAATGATGAAATAAATGAAAGATTTTAGTCATACCCCGATTTTAAAAATATATATATATTTCTTTTGCATCCTAACAATTATTGAACAACCTCCAAAAGCATTGATTCTGTTTGCCTTGCAACATACTTTAGTTTTAAAATCAGATCGGAGAAACGTAATCGGGTGTAGCGGCTGAGCATCAGCAGTTCGGTGGGGGGGGCGGGGGGTTGTGGGAATGGGAGTGTTAAATGATAAGAGTTTGAGGCAGCGGAAGGAAGAGAAACATGATCAAAGACAATATGAAGTATCAGTCAAACAGCTTTCCCGTGGAGATTCGGTTGTTCCAAACCAGCTCGGGGCTTTTCTTTGAATGCATTTTGTTTCATGGGCAGATCTGTTGCAGCACTGGATTGTGCATATGTGTGTGTGTGAGTTTGTGTTTTCTCTTCGAATCTACAATGTATATTTCATGCTTGCTGTGATATTTCCAGATCCCTGTAAACTTTAATATTCACTACCATCAGAGAAGAAAAAAGAAGGGTGGAGGTGTGTGGGGGAGTGATTGTAGATGATCCGACTTCTTGAACACACATTGTACATTTACAAAAGCCCACATAGAGAGAATTTTCAGAGTTTTTGCACTACTTTTCAGACCTTCATGTATAAGAGTTAAATCTACTATAAATTCACGATGGATTGTTAAAGGAACTGTACCTCTGGGCTCTTTTTCTGTTTCTTGACTTCCTGCAGATACTCATTAATATCAGTCACGTCTGACTGCACCAACCTAAAGTACCAGGTTCCTTACAGTCAAAGCAGACACTATCACTAATATCAAGTAAGTCATTCACTTGAAACGCACTATGTGCCAATTTAAACTACACACTTGCTGTGACGTTATGAAGAATCCGGAGCCATTAAAACTTTAGCAAAAGAAAGATTATAGAGTTCTTTTTCATTTGAATACTCTGAAAATTGACTCCCTGTAGAGCAAAAGTCCTGCATTTCTATGTAGGTGTCAAATGTGAATGTTCTCCAATTTGCCAAAAGAGAGAGTTTTATGTTAGTGAAGAGAACCTCAAAAGCACTACAATGATTCCAGCTCTGCCAGTATTTATTTTCAGGTACTACGGTACTAACAAGAAGCTGCCTGCCAAACCCTTTAAATGTCAAATTAAAATAAAGATTTAATCCTAAAGCATTTGTTCAAATGTGCTTTTTTGTGAAAATGTTATAAACAATTAATATCCAGCTTATGGTACATAGCTCTTTGAATGATTTAAAGATCTACTCCGATTTAATTTATTTTAAAGCATCTCAGTGGCTCTAAATTATGATTATGGCGTTTTTGACCAAAATGACAAAACCTGTGCCATTTTCTAGGATGTAGTTTTTGCGTAGCAACACTGGCTCATTAGCAATTCACCTCTGCGCTGCGGGTGGAACCGTTGGCGCGGAGGATCCCCCTGCCCCTCCCTGTAGCTGAAAGCACTCTGTTGCTAGCACTACCGCACTAGCACTATCGCTAGCTTACAGCTAGCAGGAGTAGGAGCTTATGGCCCTGCCCACTGGCTTTTCTACGTCCCAAATCTAGTCTTTTTTAGACCGTATTTTTACGTCTGCTACTGATTCGCAGTGATTTGAATGCAGAAATACTCAGAAATGCAAATTTCAGCTTAATTTTCTTAAGATACGTCCTCTAGCATCAGAAAAATGCTACAAGAACATGTTAACAACAAGAAAAACACCATTTTCATCAGAGTAGGTCTTTAAGTTCGGAGAAATAGAGTTTAATTTTGGCAGGATTGATGTGCTAACATTTAGTCCAAGCTGAGCCAAGACCAAAGCAGATTACTAGCATCTTAAAACATCTCCAACCTTCAACATTTCATTGCAGTTCATGCAAACACTGTCTTATAAACCTTTACATTTCAATCAGTTTCAGAGAATGTGATTTTTAAAAACTATACAGTTATTAACAAGAGCAAATAGCGGTAGCAGCAGCATGTTGTAGTATTTACAGTGATGCCTGGAGTACTTCCAGCAGGAGTACATACAGTAATATCTCTAATGGAGATAAAATAACAATCAAATAAACAACAGTGACATTGTTGACACTGGAGTAGTTTTATGACAGCTTTAATCCAGTTTGGTCTTGCTAACAAACCATTAGCTTTGGTCAGAAATTAGCTTTTTTTATATCAAAAAGGTACATACAGAGTGTACAGGAAGTGCTACTGCTAACTGCTGCTATTTGTGCTTGTAAAAAAACATATACATGTAGATCTTTATAAAAAAATAGTAAGAAAACTGTGTAACATGAAACTGATTTTTTATATAAAAAAGAGAAATTCAAAAAAAAATTGTCAATTACATTTTTAGTAGTAATACATTCTGATGTAAAAGAAATAAGATGTTAACTATTCATACCCCCCCCACCCCCCACCTACACACACACTCACACATCAAATCATATCTATTTATCAAACACCATTTCATAACAAAGGTAATTTCAAGATACTAAACAGAATATAATCTGAACTATGATCAACAAGAAGAAATGTTTTTCATTTAGTTATTTAACCAGAACCTTATGAATTTGCATTAGTTTGAGATAAATAATGTTACTTCTATGTTAACTGTTTTCTTGGACAGATAAGTTCTCTGATTTTGTACATTGCGTTCATTCGTTTACATAAATAAATGTAGAAGAGGTAAACACCTAAACCGAACATTTACAACAAAACAAGTTTATAATGAACAGTTTTCCTTTCCAAGCTGAGAACAGCTTGTCTACTTTATTTAAGTAAGCTTGTTGCTCGCATGCTCGTTAGTTGCTGAATCTTTAATAATATACGACGCAGGTCTGCTGTGTTCAGTAAACAAACACGCAATTCAGCTTTAGTGCACAAGTAGCAGACTCAAAGATACTGCCAAGAAAAGTGTTGAGCTCTGGAAAGAACCAAACCGAGGCACCACTTAGTGAGTCTGAGTTCAACTCCTGAGCGATGCAGCGTTTCATGCAGCCTGTTTCTCTGAGCTGTTTTTCATGTCACTCACTGCTGCAGCCTTCAACTCAAGCAAGCAAATATGCCATTAAAAGATAAAAAAAACCTGGCTGCGCAGTATTTTTAGCTAAAGTTGGAGGATGTTTTTACTGGGTCATAATTTGTGTACGTCAGGGTTTCAATTAAGATCCGTGCTTCCACACACACACACACACACACACCTATCATCACACACAAGCAGACACTGCCAAAGAGATGAAACTAGAGCAGTAAATGAGGATGGGTGTGTCGTCTGAGACCTAGCCTCATGTTATTTTAAACTTGGGAAGCATGTCAGGGTTACACTATGTAGGTAGCCTAGAAAGAGATGGACCCAGCAGAGTGCACGCTATACAGGTTATGAAACAGCAGCCGAGTCCGACAATCTCACTGAAAAACTGCCATTAAAGTAATTTCTTATGTTATCATAAAGTCAGTTACTGATAATTAAACAGTTTTTTACATGTAGACAAACTTAGCAGGCTTCACCAGGCCAAAATCATCAAAACTTTTGCAAAGTCATTAAGTGTTTCATCTTGATAAGTAGGTTTTACTGTGAAAAGGTGCCTTTTAATTCTAAGTGAGGCATAAAACAGTTTATTCTGCTAGCATTCATTTATGTTGATTATAAATCCCATGAGTGTGTGTGTGTGTTAGCTTGATTGATTTTGGATTGATTGATTAAACTAATTTGGATAGTTGTTTAAACTTACAGCCTTTTGTTTCAATCAAGTTTATCTGGATTAGTTAATTGATTAAAATGTTTAGGGTGATTACTTTAATCAGCAGATCTACTTTAAATAAATGTGTCTCATCATTCAAATCATTTTTTTCAAACTGGATGAACTCAAACAACATGACTTTCACTAATGTAGCTTGTTAAAACATCATTGTTTAACTTTTCCCTAATCCTCTGCCTGATCCACAAATATTTAACCGAGTTAAATTAAACTTGAACTCGATGGGCTTGTCAAATAGGACAAGAAAACAAAAAGAAGCAAAGGAGGGATTTAGAGTGAAGGGAGAGTGAGACATGACAAAAGATGTGAAAAAAAAAAAAAAACGTTGCTAACATTTAATCTTGTAACAGTCCTTAACAGTACATTTGTTACCTCAGTGGTCAAACTTATTGTCATTGTCACTAGTTTTAGTTATTAAAGTCCAAACTCTTGGAAATCAAACCTTTTCTTGCCTGAGCTGTTCTTGGAGGTGAAGCCTGTAGTCACAACTGGTAAACAGTCTGTATTTGTAGCGCTTTTTTAGTCTTACTGATCACTCAAAGCATTTTTACACTATAAGTTACACTCACACAACCCAATATGCAAATGGAGGGTACTGTGTCTCACCTAAAGACACTTTAACAGGTGGAGGGGGAAGCCACGACCAAACCAACAACTTTCAGATTGGAAGGCGACTGGTCTTCCTACTGAGACGCAGTTGTCACGGACTGGACGGACTGGACGGACTGGACTAGACTGGACTAGACTGGAAGAATCAAATGAGACTAGAATCAGTTGTGATGACTCTAGTTATCAGGTCACATTATGTCACATACTGTATCATGTCATGTTTTCCTTTTCCTCTTATGTTTACATGTTCTGGTTTACACATCTATGACCCACTTAGTGGGGTGTAATGCACCGGACTCCCGCGTAAGGTTTTTTTTTCTTCTAGCAGACGTCATGGCTGATGTAAACAAGAAGCCGGAGCTTGAAGATCCTCCTCTATCTTTAAGGTCTCCTGTTTGTTAAGTTAAGCAGTATTCTATTTTTTATTCCTATTTTTTTATGTTTTCTTATTTTTTAATGTCTAATTTTTATAAGAAAATATATAAACTGTTGTTTGCAAAAGTTGAAAATTAAACAAAAATCAATTTTTATGTTTTTTTTTAAACTTACTGTACCGAAAATGAACCGAACCATGACCTCAAAGCCAAGATATGTACCGAACCGTGATTTTTGTGTACCGTTACACCCCTACAACTTGGCTCATGGCTAATGGCTCATGCTCCTCACCTGTGGCTGTATTTAAACTCTGCTCTGTCCTCGCCTCATTACCAGATTGTTTGTCTTTGTGTCATAGCGATCTAGTGCTGGAGTCAATGAGTTTTGATAATAAAATTTACTATTTGCCCATTTGAGGTCTGCTATTACCCCTCCCTTATTGGATTTAGATATCAGTGGATGACATACCTCACTGCCTGTCTCCACCAGGCCTCGTGCCTCCAAACATTATAAGTCTGTGCACTTTTATGTTTTACCCACAGAGGTTTTGATCCATGCCTGTTATTATTAATGTTGCATTCAGACATTGGATTGGATTGCATGGAATTTTGATAACCAGTGTTTTGATTTAAGTTTGAGCTATCAGTTCCCCCCCCCCCCATGCATGCATGAGTGGCTGGTTGCAATATTGATGCATGGAAGTCCTGAAGTGGTTTTAAAGTCTACCTGCTCATGCTGATGGGAAGTTGACTGGCATGAGAGTCAGAGCTCATCAGCCTGATCTGTATGAAAAAGAGTGGGTTTCCTTTTACATGATCTGACTTCTGATGGACTTTATCAGCTCCTGAGAAACACCGTATATAAACCCAGTTGGTCATATAAGGTGTCAATATAAAGGGGAATTTGTTGTCATTACAAATATTATTGAAATTTTAAACATTTAGCTGAATCTACCAACTCTGTGTTCAACTCTATGTCAGAGTAGCTGCTGTCTGTTAACAGGTTAAAGCCACCCGCCAACCCGAATGACTAACATCACCAAGTTAGTTAGACTGAATCAAAATTCAGCATTTATTTTCCATTTAAAGACCCATTCTGATCATCTTTGAGCTATTTTAAAGCATAAATGTCGACATTTAAATGACCTATTTCCAATCTAGTTATTGTTGTTTGATTTTTATTTAAACCAAAAAATTAAGTCATATAATTTAAGTCCTGTATCCTTTTGTTGCTCATCCTTTTAAAAAACAACCATATGAATATACCAAAAAAATATAGAGAATATGCCAAAAAATGTTTTTCTTTAAAAAATGGGACATTAAGGGTTTAAATTTTATCACAATTCAAAAATCAGTGTTTCAAACTGACAGAATAATTTACTAAAATGACAAACACCCAAAGTCATGTTTTACAGTGTAATTAGTTGAGAACTGGATAAAACATGGTGGTTAGTGATCATATCTAAGTTCTCTTTAGAGGAAAGAAACTCAAGTACATTATATATGAAATGAGTGAAATGCAGCCACCTAACTCATTTAAACATTACAGTGTGCTTTTGATAAAGTTGTAAACTTCACTTCTATTTGCAAGCGTGGAACCGAGGTGCGTTTTGGCTTGGAGGACGGCGGGAACATGGCAGTGATCATTACTGTTGCAGCCAGCAATGTATGAAACCATTGTTCTCCTGACCAAAGCCGTTGTTCTCTCAGCCGTCTTCTGTTTCTGCACGATCACAGACCATATGCTGATGATATGCCTACACGCGCCCACGACTGGAGGAAGAGAGAGAGGGCTGTAAAAATAGACAGATGAGAAAAAGTGCAGCCTATTGAATCTACGTTTCGTGGCTTGTTTTTAGGGTGTCAGGCAGAGAAGCGAGAGCGAAAAGAATAATAACAGACCTAATTACTGGAGTACAGTCTTCCTTCACTGGGCTGTCAGAAGCAGGTAAAATGATAATGACAGTTTGTAAAATTTCCAAAGCAGCACTGTGGACAGTCCGAGTTATAATGAGGATTGTTTTAGTCACTTGTCTTGCAGTGTCATCTGAAAAACAGCTATTTACTTTCCTCCAGGATTCATCTTTGTCATCATTTTCTTGCCGGCTAGTCTTTCCTTCTATTTTTTAATCTTTTCCTCTTTTCTTTCTAGTCACACATTTCTCCCTTTTCTCTAGCACCTCTTTTTGTTTATCACAGGCTCTTTTTCTGTCCTGTTGCTCTGGTATTTGTACACTGTTTTTGCAGGTGATTGCTGTGTTTTGTGTTGTCTCTCTATCCCTGCCCCTTACTGATGCATGGGATTGAGTGGGAATTGTGTCAAAAAAAAAATCAGCCTTTATGAAAACCTCATATATTTGTGTCCCCAGCTTTTGCTAAGTCTGGTGTAAATTAAATAAATATTCATCACAGTGTGTGAGGAGCAGCATACTGGATTCTATGAACTCCATGGGCCTGATTTATCAAAGGTTTGCGGTTGTTAAAACAGGCGCAAACCGCTCAGCAGCCACAAAAACAAGCAGCAGGTGATTTACTAACGACGCACAGGTAAAGCTGCATCTGTTAAACCTGCCGCTAGACGCGCAAAGTCGCGCAATGTGGGCGTTTCTGTCAGAAGGCGCAAAATATTGGGAGAAGAACATGTAAATAAGTGAGTGTTCCTTGCGCAGTGTGATTTATCAAACCTGTAAATGTTTGCAGCTTCTAATTTTGCGTGGATTTTTACCGCCTTTAAAAAGCATGTCTTAACTCGGCGCAAAAATGGATGCAGTGATTGTTGCATGGAGAAGACACAGCGAGACGCGTGGATCATTCCAGCACACTTTGACAGTTAGTGCTGCGTCTCCCAGGGTAGATTGTCTAGTGTGTCACAGTGTGACTGCAATGTTATACGAGCAGATACATTAATTTTCCAAACACTTGTGATACAAACGTTGTGGTAAATTATCCAGGATCACGATTGTTTCATTCTGAGGAACATTGTTATATTTACGAGGTTGAGAGATGGTGAATATGGAGATTGCGGCTCTTGGGTGCGTGTGTTACTTTATTCGTGCTGTAAATATCATTCCACACATTTATGGATCTAATAGCAGCTCATGATCTATTCCTAAGGTGGCGCAGACCCCCTTTACTCTCTACACTCAACCCGACTGCTGGGGAGTAACATTGATATAATCTGGCCCATATACACACTAGAAACATTGTGGAGCGCACCACATCCTGAAAAGCAGGTGTCGGTGTTTGGACCGCGCTGGAGGGAAACTTTGCTGCAGCTCAGAAATATATTTTTTTGCCTCTTCCGCACATATTTGATGCTCCAATGGCTCGAAATTAATTTTCCGTTTGTGCCTTCCTTGTGCCCGCAAGAGAATAGCGCTGTCAAACTCCTCATCTGAATATTGCTTTTTGAGCTGGTTAACAACAACAGACCTATTAAATCACCCGCAAATCAGGGACACGCCCTTGTCACAAAATTTTTGTGGCGTACGCAATTTTGCGCTTTTTACTTGGAATGTTGATAAATCTAAATAATATGTTATATTTTATATGATATAGTACTTATAGTATAACAGTATGATATTGTATAAATACTATAAGGGCTATACAATATATATATGATATATAGTATAAATATGATATAAATGATATTGTATTTATACTATGTGTCATCTATATAGTATAAATACTATATATCAACTAGGGGTGCCGGAAAACATCGATTCACGTCCGAATCTCAACTCCTATTTAACCACATTTTGATGCCAAATGTTAAAGTTTTGATTCTTAAAAATATGTTTTCTAAACATTTATAATTATTCGTTTTGCGTAATGTTCGTCATGCAACGGCCTCCGTAGCGTCTCGTTTCAGCAAGGGGCGGATCCGATGCGCTCCCAACGTTTTAGTTAACTAGCTTGTTTCAGCATGGAGGAGGAAAGGCAGCTTGCTCCGTTCTCACTGAAGGCAAATGATTGGGAGCCCTTTGGTAAGAAGGAGCTTGTCGTGACATATTCAATGGGTAAATTATGCAAAACCAAAGTGAAGTACTTCGGGAACACGTCAAATGCTCAAGCCCACATCTAACGCCATCACCTGGAGTTAAAAGAAGCAGAGCAGCTGCGGCTGCTTCCAACACCTGATCAGCGCAGACTGCACCACTTCACTAAACTTCCACTCTGAACAAGCTAAACGGATAAGTAAAGCCATCGCTTGCTTCATTTCAAAAGATCTTCGCCCCTATAGCGTTGTGGAAAATGAAGGCTTTAGATACATGTTTTAAGTGATGGTAAAGTAATGTCAAAATTTGGAAGGTATGCAAAAATAAATTTTGCCATTTTGTTAAAAGATTGCCTCAGTTTGTTAACAATTTTAGAAACATTTGGTTGATCCTTGTAAAGCTGCATATTCTTAAACCTAACCAGCTTTCCTTTGAGTTATATATCAATTTCTCATAACCCATTCTAGAGGACATGAGTTGATTTTGAAATTTGCAAATCTCCACCCCGTTACAAAGAGTATTGTTTATGAAAAAACCTGTTTTGAATCGAAAATCATTTCTGAATTCAATCATCACCCCAAGAATCAGAATCAAATGGAATCGTGAGTTGTTGTAAGATTCACATCCCTAATATCAACCTATCCACACTGTACATATTTTTTCTAAAAACTAATCATTTCTTACTCTGTTTATAAAAAATGTATAAATAATCTCTGTCCACATAATTGTAAACAAACCCTGTGAAATACACTTGCAGTGTTGGATGAGGTAAAAACGTCCACATATTAAAAAACACAAACTAACCCTTTTCCCCAAAAGGGAAATCACCAGTTTATTTTCTCTGATCCTTTTAACACTTTCCCCCCAGCTGTTCATGTCTTTAGCAGAGTCTTTAGTGTTGACAAGTTTAGAAAAAAGAGACAGACATAGAAAAACTGGTAAAAATTATTTTATTAATTAATTTATTTTTATAGTCTCTTTCTTTTAGTCTGTTCACACAGAGACACTGAAACATCGGTAAAAAACAGATTTTTTTCTTCTTCATTTCTCAGAATTGGTATGTAGTTGGAGAGATACAAAAACGGCTCTAAATGTTTTTTAACACGGTGCATACATGCCCTATACTTTATAAGTGACAACATATAATTTGAGGAAACTAAAGACTCGAGGTAAAAACAGATCTGAGTAGACACGAAACACAAAAACTAATAATTGTGTTTCTGTGTGTGACACCAATTCCACTGATTAAATATGTAACCTGAGTGAAACAACATTATGAGTCCATTACAGCATCTTGTTACATCAACATTATTGATGTGTGTCTTTTCCCAGTTTTATATTCATATTTTTACACAGATTGTAATTTTGGCCTTGTTTGTTTTTGGTCTTTTTTCATAATGGGTTATTTGAATGCATCATTATGAGATCATGCATAATAATACCATTAAACAAATTGGTTTTTACATTTTATAATCCTATAACCAATCTACTGCTTTCAGCTACTATGTGACAGGTTTATGTAGAAATAATAGAAAGACCCTGGACTCCATTAAAATCATTTATTATGGCTTTTTGGTTAATAAAAGTCAACAGACTAATAGTTTCTATAAACAAATACATCAGAGCTTTAGATATTTGATAGCCTCCATTTATTACTTTTCATTTTCAACAGAAACAATAATATAGCTGCAATCAGTGCAAAAATCAGTCAAGTAGCTTATTTCACCAAATAAAAGTAAGAACTGTGTCTTTTAGGAGGGATTGTTGCGAGTGTTGCCCAGCAAGAGCGAAGAGACTGCGGAAAAGCCTCCCTCTGCTTACACGCCGCTCACTTATCGGCAAAAACAGCAGCAGGCCTCATTTATACATTCGGAGGCTGTGAACTGTGGGAGAAAAAGAAAAAAAAACATTGAGCTGCTTCTAACTTTAATCTCTGGATAATAATACATTGTGTAAAATATAACAAAAATCACAGCAAGTTCTCAGTCTTACAACAGAGACAGAAAAATGTGCGATTAAGAGAAGCTTTGTGGGGTTTCCAGCTGAATCACAATATGATACAGGAATACAAGGGATAGTGCCGAACCAGATAGGAAATACTAGTCGACATGAAGACATGTTAATTAGCACAAGTTGTCTTGTAATATAAAGAAACATTTTAACAGAATTTAGCTTCAGTTTATTTTAAAAATCAAGAAACACTGAAAATGAGACCAGTGAGGATGAACAGTTACTTGATAGTCAGCTTGTTCCAAAAAATTTCCTTTAAGTTAAACTTACTGTATTAGTAGATTTGAAATTACAGCAGCAACAAAACAACTCAACAGAAGAATTTACGGAAGGTATTTTTTATTTTGTTAAAAGAGAATAAAATCCCATTTATTTACATGTAGGGGGGCGAGACTTCAATATTATACTGCAGCCAGTATAATAATATATAATAATATATTTTAGTTTTCACTTCAATTTCTGCATGATGTTCCTATGTCTAGTGATATTATATATTAAAGGTACAGTATGTAATAATTTTACAGGTAAATACTCACACAACAGTCTAATGTCCCACGATGTTGAAAGTAAAGTCACATTGTAACAGATCTCCATCTCAGCCGGCTAGGTGGTCCGCACCGGAATCATTATTTACACGTTCAGACTTCCTGGTTCCAAAACGAATCACATGTGAGTCTGCAAGGCTGCCAAGTCTTCAACACAAGCAGCTGTATTTCCACAACGACCAGCAGCAAAAAGTAAAAAACCACCTGCATCCTTCCAACTGAGCAGCCGAGCTGCACGTGATGGGGCGTTCAAATGCACTTAGGAAAACTCAACTCTGAACAAATAGGCCTTCAGACATTCCCAAAAATTGAACAAATACAAGAAACAAAATGAGAATCAACATCAGAACTGGCAACTCAACAGAAAAATCAGGGAGGGGAGGGGGTGAATGGCTGAGAACAGACGGGCAGGATTTGAATTTGACAACAGGGTCTAATTCTTACATACTGTACCTTTACTTCTAGAAAAACTCTCTGAGAGTGCCGACCTCCGACAAGCTCCTCAGTTCCACATCCATACCTCAGCAGTACAGCCACATGCACTTGAAGACAGTTCGATCTCCCAATGTTAAAGAATCCTTTAAAAAAATTCCCAGATCCATACGGTGATTCAGATCACCCCCCAAATCAAAGCAGTTGTTGCTTGACCCATTTTGAATATGTCCTGAAAATTTCATGAAAATCTGCCCCCAACATTTCGACTTATGTTGTTAACGGACAACCAAACGCTGGGAGAAACATTATCTCCTTGGTGTGGATCATAAGGGACAGAGGATGCTGGTGTCGTTAAGTGAGGGGCAGGTTTCACTCCAACAACACACACAGTCACATACTCACACACACCCAACCTGCATATATTTAAACAATGAGAGAAAACTTGCACATATTTGCACATGTAAAGATGTAAATTTCACACAGATACTGCTGCAGAGTTTTGAATCGGTGACCTCTATGTTACAAGGCGATAGTTCTACCCACCAGTGTACTTTTTGTTTATAAACAAATCCTGAATGTTCCTGTTTTCTACATCTGTTTTATCCTAATCCAAATGATTCTAATCCTAATTCTTATTTCAATTAATGAGAATTTGATAATAAACATTTAGGGTGGTGCAAGTCGAAGGGTTACTACACATTTGCATCCCTTAACTGGTTGGATGAGAGCATTTGTCTGATTATAAATCTTTTTCAACATAGTTGCCAAAGTCATGTAAAAATAAATAACCAAAATACCTAAAAACTTTTTTTTTTATAAATTCAGATTGATGGAGAAGATTCATATAAAAGACGTGCCATTTAGGTTTCACACAAGTTTCATGACTTTGTGGTTATTTCTGAAGTATTAACCTGTAATATGAAACATTTTATATCTAAAAAATGTTAGGAAACACTGATTAACAAACCTTTCAATCTGTCTGCGTCAAGATTCGTCTGGCTTTGGGCTGTAACTCATTGACATTCATTTTGCGAATTTGCTGGACTCAGATTGGCTAACAAACTAGCCTATGAGAGCACAGCATACTGTTTCCTGCCCCGCTGCACATAGCAACAGCACACGTAGTCTCTTCCGGTTTGATACGTCTTATGCTAACAGCTTTTAGCCAGCAGCATGCTAGGCGTGGTTTTGACTGCAGGAGCTGATGAATACCAACAAGCAGAGGAGTTGTGACGAAACAAGTAAAGACCGTTCGAACTCGGATTTTATCGCCACTTGCGTAGTCTGATGGTGCGTTCACACCGGCCCAACCGTCAACGTCAGAAGCGGCAAGTTTACATGTAAAGTGTATGGTGGAGTGCATCAGACAGACGTCAACGGCTCTGCGTCGCTTTGTGAGCGTTATGAGCGGCAACTTTTCAAGCTTTTCGAGCGTTTCAGGCGTTGATGCTTAAAACGCTTGAAAAGCTCGAAATGCAGAAAGTTCAGCAAGCTGAACTTTTGACGCTCTTTACACTCTTGAAGCGGGTTGTCAGCCAATCAGAGCGTCTCATCGTAGTGACGTACCTGAATGAAGCAGGAAGTCGTCAAACAGGGCGCGGGACAGACGGAAGTAGCGCTGGAAGCAAACCTCATCCGTAGCTCCTGGAGCAAATGGTTTAACTCCTCAAACTCAGAACGCGTCTGAAGAATGGGGTGTATCCACAAATGGAGTAAATAAAGCCAAGCCACTCTCTCTATATGATCCGCCATAGCTCAGAACATCCGATAACAAAGGAAGCCCCGCCTTCGCGCTCTTTTTAACAGTCAAGCGTTACGAGCTTCAACACCTATGCACTCTAACTGGCAGGCGTTACAAGCTTCAACTTTTAAACGTCAAACTTGGAGCATTATGAGCGTTGCTTGACCTTGACAAAGTGGCCGGTGTGAACGCACCATGAAAGATAAAAACTGAAAGAGAAGTTATTGACCTGTTTTCACACCAACTATGAAGGTAAGAACACATGTGGAGCTAAAATATTCAACAGAAACCTCAGAAAAATTGTTTTTAATGTAATGGCCTCTTTAATCAAAGTAAGTTTTAAACACAAATAGCTCACAGTAATTGTCAAGGATTGAGATAGTCTGGAGCTCCTTCTTCTACTGGGCATAAAGATGTTTATTAGTGACATTAGCATAACAGAACCTATATGGTTCCTTATTAAATCTAGTTCTGTTTTTATGAGACCCAGTTCACATGTGTAAAGTGCGTATGTGAAGTCTCTGTTGTAACAACAAGAAATGTCTGAAAATGCAGAAAAAAGTCACGATCATATTCAGCTCTTTGTGTTCACAATCCACGCCTGAAGCAAAATACTCAAAGTTTCCCTGATTGCTGCAGCTGTGTGTGTTGAACACTATTAGAGTAAATATAACAGTGCTTTTTGCTCCTGGGTGGAGGAAAGGTGCAGAAACAGCAGCAGATGCTTTCTGACTTTCAAACTGCCTGTAATCTCGGCTGTTTTCTGGTCTGTGCCTGTTCAGAAGATCGTGAACGTAGCTGACAAACGTTGTTGTTTCAGGAATCTTAATTGGAGGAAGTGGCACTTAGTTAAAACTCCAGCAGTGGGAGATAATATACTTGGCTGTAGGGGGCTGTCCTTCAGGCATATTGGAAGGGACAGCAGGGGAACAAGGGAGCATGCAGGGAATCTGGGTTGAGAAGAGAAACACGACATTGTTTAACTTCTCATAAGGTTCTTTTGGTACAAGAGAGTTTAATAGAAGCTGAACAGTATTTTACAAGGAACAACTCAGAGACAAAGTGTTTAACAAAATCCCACTTTCTTTAATGTTTTTTATTGCTCTCCATCATCCATCTACAGTCCAAAAACACTTTGCTTGTACATGATCAATATGAATGCACACATGAAATATTTACATACGTCACTTAACTGTTATGTAAAAAAAACAATAAAGTGTTTTACAAAAGAAATTAATGACTGAGCACTCACAGAGGTCTAGATAGAAGGATTAATCACCATTTCACTTAAACATCTAAATGTAGACTTTAAAGAGGCCATTTCACACAAATTTCAGGACTTTGTGGTTATTTCTTAAGTATTAACCAGTAATATGAAACATTTTATATCTAAAAAACGTCAGGAAACACTTATTAACAGACCTTTTAATCTGTCTGTGTTAAAATTCGTGTGGTTCCGGCTCCTTCCGTCGGGCTGCTTCAACTGCTTCGTCAGCAGCTCGTTCATATTCATTGTTCGAATTTGCTGGACTCTGATTGGCTAACAAACTAGCATATGAAAGCGAAGAATACTGTTTCCTGCCCTGCTTGCATGGCAACGTCAGATGTTGTGTCTTCCTGTTTGCTACGTTATGCTTCAGCTTTTTAGTGAGCCGCATGCTAGGCGTGGTTTCAACTGTGGGAGCTGCCGAAAACTAACGAACAAAGGAGTTGTGACGAAACAGATACAGGCCGTTCGGACTCGGGAGAACTCGGGTGTTATCTCCACCTGCGTAGTTTGAGAGATTAAAACTAAAAGAGAAGTTGTTGACCTGTTTTCACACCCACTATGAAGGTAAGAACACCTGTGGAGCTAAAATATTCAACAGAAACCACAGAAAAAACGATTTTAATGGAAGGTCCACTTTAAGCATTAACCTGTAATATGAAACATTTTATATCTAAAAAATGTAAAGAAACACAGATTAAGAGACCTTTCAATCTATCTGCTTCAAGATTTGGCTGGCTTCGTCAGGCTTTGGGCTGCAACTCATTAATATTCATTATTTGAATTTGCTTGACTCAGATTGGCTAACAAAGTAGCCTATGAGAGCAAGGTCTACTGTTTCCTGCCCCGCTGAGCATGGCAACAACACACGTAGTCTCTTCCTTTTTGATACGTCTTATACTACAGCTTTTTGCCAGCAGCATGCCAGGTGTGGTTTCAACTGCGGGATCTGCAGAATACTAAAGTAAAGTAAAGGAGTTGTGACGAAACAGATACTAGCTGTTCGAACTCGGGTTTTATTGCCACCTGCGTAATTTGAGAGGTAAAAACTGAAAGAGAAGTTGTTGACCTGTTTTCACACCCACTATGAAGGTAAGAACACCTGTGGAGCTAAAATATTCAACAGAAACCTCAGAAAAAAACGTTTTTAATGGAAGAGCCTCTTTAAATCCTGATACATGTGTTATGTTTTCTATTTTGGAGGTTGTAAGAGTGGACCCAAGTGCAGGCAGGAGACAGGGAGACAGAAATAAGGAAAACAAAAGGTTTAGTAATAAAGGAAATGCTGCCGGGGCAGCAAAACAAACTTACATGAAACATGGGGAGAGCAGTCCAATAAATCCATGAGGGTAACGGAGGGAAGAAACAAAACCAAGATAATCACAGAGGCTGGGGCTAAGACATAGGCTAATGCTGGGACGCTGAGACTAACATGAGACAGAGGGCAAAGAATCAAGAGCTAAGACTAGGAATGACTAAGATGCTGACTGAGAGACAAACCGACACTGACTGACAAACACATGAGACTTAAATACAAAACCCTAACTGATAAACTCAAAACATCTGAGGACATGGGGGGAAACAAACACAGGAACTAATCACAGAAACAAGACACACCTGGGAATGGAGGAACAGGAACAGGAAATGACAACAGACAATTAAGGAACCTAAGACACCATGCAGGAGAATGGGAAGTCAAAACGTTACCAAAATAAAAGAAAACCTGAAACTACACGACAGTGACAATAACATCAAACATGAACTCGGATACGGGAGGAGAACTGAATAAGAGGCAAGGCTAAACTAACATAAAACACAGAGTGATAACAGATGACTGGAAAAGAAAACACAACTACCGAAAAACCAAAAGCTCCAACATGGAATAAAACAAACAAAACCCCAGAACCTGACAACATGGAACAATATAAGGGAAATTTAATTATTAAAAGTGAGCTGTTTATTGGTCATTAGCAGTATTATGGGGTAAAACAGTAATGTGCGATACTAAGGTATATAATAATAGTGTTGTTATGGCGTTTTGGTTAAAGACCCACTGATCATCTTTTGAGTTATTTTAAAGCATCTCAGTGGTCTTTAGATTATGATTTTGGAGTTTTTACCCAAAATAACAAAACCTGTGCCGTTTTCTAGGAAGTAATTTCTGCATAGTGGCAGTAGCTCATATTAGCAATTTACCTTTGTGTGGGTGGAGCCATTGGAGTGGCTGTGGGGTTCAGTATTTTGCCCAAGGATTCTTGGACATGTAGCCTGCCGGCACTGGGGATCAAACCTGCAGTCCTCCGGACAAAAGGCGCTATGCTGCCCGCAAAGTGGGCAGGACTTCCAGTGTCACATAAAAATAAAACAATGATAGCATCTGTAATGGACACATTATGGCTTCACTTTTGGAACCAAATGAAACTGCACCGTCCATGAGTGTTTAAATGCTTGACCACATTCTGATACCACATCTAAACTCGCTTGTCTTTCAAACACGTCTCCTCATGTTGTTGCAGAAATGTTAAATTCATTGAGCCCAAACTGAGGCCTGATACAGTTAACCGTGAGACTCTCATGCGTCCCAGGTCAAACCATGTTCTATTTTTATAAAAATATTTACGTTATGAGTCCATGTCAGATTGTTAGTTTGGCTGAAATAACCCATCTGTCCAGATCCCACTACTTTTTAAAGCCCTGATGTGTGTTGGACAGCTGTAGTCAGAAGACCGTTCTGCGCACCTGAGATGAATTTTTGATATCAAAAGTGCAGTAAGTGGATTTCTGGAATATGTCAACAACTTTCTTTTTAAAAGCAATAAATAAAATAAAGGTCAAATTTTCTTCTGTGTGTTTCTTTTTATGTCCTTCTATGTCATCAGTTTTGTCTCTGGACTGTCCATGAAGAATATTCTCAGCAACAGAACAGAAAGTTTTTTCTTACCGTCCGGGTTTCTCACACACTGTAAGAAGTTTTTTCTCACACCATTTCAGCGTGTCAGGGAGATTGAACAAGCAAGAGGGTGTTTTGTAACATTATTTGTCTCAGTTCATTATAAATCTGTTACTCTTTGTTTTCTCCATCCGCCCCATTCGTCTCTTCTTGTTCTTCCTTTTTCTAAGCCTCCACTTCTTTCCTTTTCTATGTCCTGTCCTCCTGTTAACAATTTGTTTATAATTATGTTTTTTTGTACATTATTCCTAATTTCTAAAGAATTTAAAAATCAAGTTTAAACAGCCGAAGCACTCTGTAATATGAGCAAACTACATGATCTGAACAGGTTTTCTCCTTGTCTTTTATTTTGTTAAAATCTGTATATTTAATTAGAGTTGCAACTCAGCTGATGTCACACGGGGGACCCACAGATCATCTCCCACTGCACACTGAAACACATAAAACAACCTGCTCTACCAACAAGCCTCACAGAAAAAAACCCACAGGAATTTCACATGGGATCACATGAACATGCATACTTCACGTGTAAATTCAACTTGTTTTAGCATGTGAAGACACGTGATGTCCACATGTCAACACAGACCGCTACAGGAGATCCTTTCTGCTCACAGCTAGAAACCGCTATAATGACTCTCTGAAATAAAAAGGAGTTACTGCAACGTCCAAGTTTCCCCTCGAGGATTAATACAGTGTAATTAAATTGAATAGAAGTGAATTGATTTGAATCCCTGCCGGGTTCGACAGAAACAACCCAAGGAGACAGTTATGCATACTGATCTTTGCCAAAGCTTCAGGCTTCTAAATATGAGGCCAGTTCACATTCATCCACCACCATGTCCTATCACATGGGCAAGAACTATTACATGCTGCTGAATCTGACATCATCCATGTTAGCCATTAACACCTCACTGGGATCACACAATGACACCTAGTGATGCTACGGTGATATTAAAAAACATATTGAAAAGTATTTAGAACTTAATGAATAAATATTTTAAGTCTGCGTCCTTTCTGGTGCTTAAGGTTACTGCTAGCTATCGAGGCACACTCAAAAAAGTGATTCAGAGCAGTTGTAGATTTCACATAGTCAAATAACACATAAAATAGGTGTTTGTTGGTTAAGTTTTTTTTTGTTTTTTTTGTTTTTTTTTAAGTAAAATTGATTTATTTATGCCTCATGTTTTCCATACATAATAAGTACATATTGTATGAACACGATTTATTTAAGCGTTGTCACCGGGATTCTTTTTTTAACCAAAAGGCGGTATTAATGAAACCTCAGCTGTCTGGAACAACTAAAGAAGAAAGGCAGCCTTAGCCTCTCATTCGGAGGACTGGGGTTTTTCTCCCTGGTGCCGGCAGGTTATGTGTTCAAGTGTCCTTGGGCAAGATATTAATTATTCTTCTTGCTTTTAAGTTAACATGATTTAATTATGTGGAACCTGTTGACATAAAAAACTATGTTAAGTCAATGAGTCATTTTTTTAGTGCATAACTTGGATGACGCATCCTCGACTGCAGCTCCGATCTCAAAACAAAACAATTTGAAGGAAACCCTGTATGGTCACATATTAAACCCTTTTACATCTAAAGAGCTGATGTAGTGAAGGAGGACATGAGGTCCGTTGGTGTGAGAGAAGATGCAGAAGACAGAGTTATGCCGCTTTTCCACCGACAGAACACGGTGCGGCTTGGTTCACTTTAGCCCCCTGCGGACCCTTTTCCACCTCCTTTCTCGGGTCTTAACCACGTCATTCCGCGCCAACCTGCTTCTTTTTTCAGACCACCTCCTCGGTGGTCCGAAGCGGCCCAAAGCGGGCCCACACGCCCACCTGTCTACTGATTGGTCCAGTAAACTGCTACCAGTGACACGACTACCTACGTAGTGGTAGCCCCTGATTGACTCGGCTGTGTGTGGTGTTCATGTGGTGTGATATAGAAGTGCTCCCGTAAAAGGCTTTAAAAAAACTCCCAGCAACCATACAAATATTTTATTTTAAAATACAATTGACTTTGGACAATGGCGACTTCCTCCACAAGAACCAAAAATCAAACCAACCAAAATGAACCACAGACAGAGTGCAAAGTACAAAAACACACGTATATCCGCCATTGTTGTTGTTGTTTCACGCGCTGTGACGTCGCGGACAAAGACTTTTGCGCTGCACTTTTCATAGCCAGATGGGCACGCCCCTATCCCAACTTACGTCCGCTTTATGTTTCCACTGCCTCAAGCGAGTTGATCCGCGCTATACTGTACCGCTCTCAAGCGCGCCGTGTTGATTTGTCGGTGGAAAAGGGGCATTAGATGGAGACAGATGACCTGCTGTGGGGAGCAGCTGAAAGGAAAAGAAGATGGATGAAAATCTGATGTGAAGCTCATGTTTTCACAAAAACACATGAATTTCACATGTTAAATTCATCTATCATGGAACAACATTCACAAAAACATCATATGTGAAACATGGCAAATGTGCATGTGTCATATGTGAAACAGATTTAACATGAAGAAACACACTAATAATCTTTTCCCCTTTTTTCTTTTCTTTTACATTTTTGGTTTGTTTTTTACTGATCTTATCTTCTATCTCCGGACTGAGAGAAGCTCTCTGCTGGGAACTCAGCACATTCTATCTATACTGCACCACACTTAGCTGTGTTTTATAGTGATGCTGATTCAGACCTCAGAGTTCCAGCCAGACCATCTTAGAGAGAGTGATCAGCTGTAGCTACAATATCAAAATCTGAGCCCTTGTTGTCACTGTGATCTGCTCATACAAAGGATGCTGAAGTAACCTGCTAACCCAGAACATCCAACATACATGTGATCTTGAAACAAAAACCAACAACTTCACATGTAAAAATGTCTCCAATGTATATGTTTTTAAATATAAACCACATGATCTGTACATGTGAAGAGTCTGTTATCTTTTGAAGCACATGGGAAACACATTTTTTACATTTCCCAGATATTTGTTTTTCCACATGTGGTGACATGAAACATGATAAACACATGTTTTTTGGGGACAGGGAGCCAGTTGAGCAGTCATCAATATGTGAAATACATCAAAGGCAAACTCGTTGGTTTTTGAATATACAGTTTAATATAAATAAATACAGAAGGGAACCAGAGCAGCAGAGGTGATTAGGAGATTAGCAGACAGATGGAACACCAGAAGATCTGGACAGGTGGAGAAGAGGAGCGTCTCAGACAGAAAAGACACAGATTTATAACAGCTTGTTAAAGGGAAAGAAAAAAAAAATCATCAAAGAAATGTTAAAACCTAACCTTGCGCTGCAAGATGGATTCTCGCGAGATTTGGAGTTTTCCAAACCCACAAAAATCCATCTTGTGCTACTTCAGCAAAACCGTCCAAAAATTATTGGACCAGTCATTGTGCTTTGGGGCGGGTGTTCAGGTATGATTGGCAGCAAGTGTCCAGGCAGGTAAAGTAAAACATGGCCACCAGTGGACGCACACATAGAAGTAGCTTTCGAATCTGTTTTAGGACTAGAGACGATTTCTTCATTGAAAAATGATCAAAGGTAAAAACTTTGTGCATTTCTTGGTGGTAACCATGTGTTTTGCTTTTCTTAGTGGTAACGATGTGTGTGTTTTACTACCGAATGGATTTGCAAGAGCTTCATTGGCTAAAGACAAATCATCAAAGGCAGACACTTGCTGGCTCGTCCTCCAATCAGCTTAGAATATTATATCAGATGTCCCTCCCTCTTATAGACGGTTTTAAATGGAGCGGTTCCAGATGTATGTGTTTCCCCAACTTGACAAGAGGCTACAAATAGATCTGGCAGAGCCAGGTTAGTTAAAACCTGCCACTGAAAGTGTCATGGTTCGTACCAGGTGGGGTTGTTTGCGAGCTCCCAAAGTGACCCAAACTCCAGACACACACAGAGCGAGGAAACAGCGTTCACGATTAACAGTGTTTATTATGTACAGTGCTCCAATTATTATACACGTAAACAATGAATGTGCTGGATGAAACTCAGGACGGGCCTGGTGCGGGACAGGAACGGTCCTGGGGTTGTGAGAGAGAGAGAGGTTAGTGACAGTTGGAGAAACCAGCTGCGGCGTGCGGGGATCGTGCTCGCTTAACTCACGGTTGTGTGAATGACGTCCGGGTTTGAGGAGAGATCCAAGGATGCTGCCGCAGGGGTGGTGAGCCAAGCTGTCGTTAATCCGTGTGTGAGATCCGGGTCCGGGTGCTGAGTGCGCAGACGTGACTGCGACAGGGGTGACAGCAGAACGGTGACCGGGAAGGTGTGGACCAGAGGAAGCCAGAGACAGACAGGGAGCCAGAGGGAGAGAGCTGGTCGCGTAGCACCGCAACGGAGCTCTAGGAAGTTCCCGTGTTGAGCCGATCCTCACTATGAGCGATTCGATATCCACGCTGGAGGTTATGCTGTCAGGAGAGGAGCTCCAGGACAGCAGGCTGAACATGAGGGAAAGAAGGCAGGTTAATTACTGCAAAACACACTCTGAATAATCTGCTCACTTGCCACTCTGTACCACGTAAAGGTGCGGAACAAACTGGCGTCTGTCTCTTGTTCCTCCTCTGCTTAAGTACCCAGCTCTCCTGAGCTGGGTAACGATCCACACCTGAGATCAATGATCCTCTGCTGCCACGCCCTGCAAGACAGTTAGTACCACTCACCACCACCAGCAGCAGAGATCCTCACAGAAAGCAAATAGATTAGAACATAGTGATCAGTGTTGAAGGATTTAGTTTGTTTCATACAATCGCACTGTTCTTTTTTTTATTCTTTAAAATCCAGTTAAAACAAACAAAACATCTTATATTTGTTTTTAACTGATCCAGATGTCTCCGTTGGGCTCAGGCCCCCAAGTTTAAAGACCTTTTTAACACCTCTGCATGTCTAAAACTCATATATTTACACTGCAGATCAGCCTTATTGTGTTTTACATTGTTATGTAATTCATTCATTACCTGCTCTTCTGTCCTGTTTCTCACTCTCTCTCTACACTTCTCCTTCTTCTGTCTGTCCATCTCTGCTTTGCCTCCAGCAAGGCAGTGGCCTAGTTTTTTGCAGCACTGAGGGTTTTGTTAGCATCATCAACAACCATAACAAGAATAATGTGAAATCAACTAAAAAATCTGTGCATAAGAAAAAAACTACACATGGACAACTACTCTGTGTTACTGTAACACAGATGTTTAGGTGTGATGCAGGTGCAAATGCTCAGATGTTCTTTAATGTGCTGTCTGCTGTGGAAAAGACGGTGCACAAAAACACACATACACATTCTCAAACACACACACCTGCACTAATATGCTGTTCTTTGTTTGCATTGATTACTGCCAGTTTGATCTCTTCTGCCACGAGGAAAATGCACCTGTGCTCTTTAACACAAATGGAGCTGTTTTTGGAATTATACAAAACTGTTTGTTACACACTACCAGTCACTTTGTCTTTCAACTGAATCAGAAAACACATTACTGGAACTTTTAATTGAATAGGTCTGGAAAACAATTGTAAATTCGTTATTTTATTGTGAAAATCTTAAGAAAAAGTGGAAAATAAAATTAAAACTTGATGCAAAAAGAGAACATAAAAAAAAATCCAGATCAAATATTTTTCTTCCTAGCAGTAAGACTGAAAGCTGTCAGAAACTTCACTGTGTTTATTAGTGTAGACGTCACGTGTCACCATGTGTCAGTCACGTTTCCAGATCAGTCGGTAAAGGGTGCGGTCCCGCAGACTGCGCTATAGGAAACCATCCATCTG
>SSNP01000125.1:1137897-1149854 GCA_006937955.1 Pachypanchax playfairii | reverse complement strand
TGGGTTCTCCATCGAAGGGTGCCGGATCCGGAATGGCCACCTGCCGATAGCCGGTCTCCTCAGGTGGGTCAGATCGCGCCGTCGCTGTCGCTGCTGCTGCTGCAGGAGGAGGAGATTGACTGCGGGAAAGGCGAGACATGACACTGGTGAGTTGTTGTGTAAGACTGTGGAGCTCTGTAGATAAGTTAGCTTGTGTTCTCGCTATCTCCTGCATGAACGCATCATGCCTTCCCAGCAGTATCCCCTGCTGGGTGAGTGCGGTCTGAAGCTGGGTCTGGGAGCTCTCTTGGCCAGTTTGTTCTGTCATGGTTCGTACCAGGTGGGGTTGTTTGCGAGCTCCCAAAGTGACCCAAACTCCAGACACACACAGAGCGAGGAAACAGCGTTCACGATTAACAGTGTTTATTATGTACAGTGCTCCAATTATTATACACGTAAACAATGAATGTGCTGGATGAAACTCAGGACGGGCCTGGTGCGGGACAGGAACGGTCCTGGGGTTGTGAGAGAGAGAGAGGTTAGTGACAGTTGGAGAAACCAGCTGCGGCGTGCGGGGATCGTGCTCGCTTAACTCACGGTTGTGTGAATGACGTCCGGGTTTGAGGAGAGATCCAAGGATGCTGCCGCAGGGGTGGTGAGCCAAGCTGTCGTTAATCCGTGTGTGAGATCCGGGTCCGGGTGCTGAGTGCGCAGACGTGACTGCGACAGGGGTGACAGCAGAACGGTGACCGGGAAGGTGTGGACCAGAGGAAGCCAGAGACAGACAGGGAGCCAGAGGGAGAGAGCTGGTCGCGTAGCACCGCAACGGAGCTCTAGGAAGTTCCCGTGTTGAGCCGATCCTCACTATGAGCGATTCGATATCCACGCTGGAGGTTAGGCTGTCAGGAGAGGAGCTCCAGGACAGCAGGCTGAACATGAGGGAAAGAAGGCAGGTTAATTACTGCAAAACACACTCTGAATAATCTGCTCACTTGCCACTCTGTACCACGTAAAGGTGCGGAACAAACTGGCGTCTGTCTCTTGTTCCTCCTCTGCTTAAGTACCCAGCTCTCCTGAGCTGGGTAACGATCCACACCTGAGATCAATGATCCTCTGCTGCCACGCCCTGCAAGACAGTTAGTACCACTCACCACCACCAGCAGCAGAGATCCTCACAGAAAGCAAATAGATTAGAACATAGTGATCAGTGTTGAAGGATTTAGTTTGTTTCATACAATCGCACTGTTCTTTTTTTTATTCTTTAAAATCCAGTTAAAACAAACAAAACATCTTATATTTGTTTTTAACTGATCCAGATGTCTCCGTTGGGCTCAGGCCCCCAAGTTTAAAGACCTTTTTAACACCTCTGCATGTCTAAAACTCATATATTTACACTGCAGATCAGCCTTATTGTGTTTTACATTGTTATGTAATTCATTCATTACCTGCTCTTCTGTCCTGTTTCTCACTCTCTCTCTACACTTCTCCTTCTTCTGTCTGTCCATCTCTGCTTTGCCTCCAGCAAGGCAGTGGCCTAGTTTTTTGCAGCACTGAGGGTTTTGTTAGCATCATCAACAACCATAACAAGAATAATGTGAAATCAACTAAAAAATCTGTGCATAAGAAAAAAACTACACATGGACAACTACTCTGTGTTACTGTAACACAGATGTTTAGGTGTGATGCAGGTGCAAATGCTCAGATGTTCTTTAATGTGCTGTCTGCTGTGGAAAAGACGGTGCACAAAAACACACATACACATTCTCAAACACACACACCTGCACTAATATGCTGTTCTTTGTTTGCATTGATTACTGCCAGTTTGATCTCTTCTGCCACGAGGAAAATGCACCTGTGCTCTTTAACACAAATGGAGCTGTTTTTGGAATTATACAAAACTGTTTGTTACACACTACCAGTCACTTTGTCTTTCAACTGAATCAGAAAACACATTACTGGAACTTTTAATTGAATAGGTCTGGAAAACAATTGTAAATTCGTTATTTTATTGTGAAAATCTTAAGAAAAAGTGGAAAATAAAATTAAAACTTGATGCAAAAAGAGAACATAAAAAAAAATCCAGATCAAATATTTTTCTTCCTAGCAGTAAGACTGAAAGCTGTCAGAAACTTCACTGTGTTTATTAGTGTAGACGTCACGTGTCACCATGTGTCAGTCACGTTTCCAGATCAGTCGGTAAAGGGTGCGGTCCCGCAGACTGCGCTATAGGAAACCATCCATCTGGGGCCACAGACAGTCATTGCCATCTCCGTTATTATTAATCATGACTCATTGCCTGGATTCACTGCTGAGTCACTGCTAATAAAACGAATCTACAGGAAAGGGGAAAAAAATACTGTATACATACCGTTACTGCTTAAGAAGTTGGTGGGATTATGTCATCATGTAAAAGAAACAGACAACTTCAAAAGATTTTCAAAAAAACACAAACAAAAAAAAACATAAAATAATAATAATATATTTCCTTTATTAATCACTCATGGGGAAATTCAGCTCTGCATTAGAGGCCTATATTCAACAAGAAGCACTGAATCTGTTTTGTCCTTTTTTTTGCTCTAGACTCATCCTTCAAGATTTATGTGTATAATTGATAAATATTATATTACTTATTAGTTAATTTCTGTAGGGGACATTCTATCTGCTGTAATCTTCCATGACCATATTTAATTTATTTTGAATGTAAAATAGAAACAAGTATTGTCAAAATTTTCTGTATTTCATTTATAGAAGAAACGATGTCTGACATTCATCACCAGGAGAAATGATTAACTCAAATTTTCCTGCCAGCTCGCTGATTGTTAAAAACAGCAGTGCAGTAGATTGGTATTTTTGCTTTGTTTCTTCTCTGTTGATGCAAGAACCACATACTTAACGTATTTCCTAAAATCAGACCCGGAGAGAGATTTCATCATTCTCTCATACAGAAATAAAAAGACTTCACAAGAACAAATGTAGTGTTCTGTTTCATTGGGTTGGATCATGGACAAAATTTCTGATACCCTTCTAACACTTTATATGTCTCTGAAGTCTGTTTCTGTCTAGTTTGGTTTCTGAGTTAGACCACACTGTGATGGATCTGCAGAGACTCAATGATCTCTGTGTAGAAGTTCACCAGCAGCTCCTGTTGCAGGTTGAACTTCTTGAGCTGCTACTAGAAGTTCAACCTCTGTTGGACCTTCTTAAAAGAGGCCATTTCACACAAATGTCATGACTTTGTTATTTCTGAAGTATTAACCTGTAATATGAAACATTTTATAACTAAAAAACATTAGGAAACACTGATTAACAGACCTTTTAATCTGTCTGCATCAAGATTCGTCAGGCTTCAGGCTGCAACTCATTAATATTCATTATCTGAATTTGCTGGACTCAGATTGGCTAACAAACTAGCCTATGAGTGCAAGGCATACTGTTTCCTGTCCCGCTGCACATGGCAACAGTGCATTGATACGTGTTTATGCTAACAACTTTTAGCTAGCAACATGCTAGGCATGGTTTCAACTGCGGGAGCTGATGAATACTAACGTACAAAGGATTGTAATGAAACAAATACAGGCCGTTCTAACTTGGGTGTTATCGCCACCTGCGTAGTTTGAGAAATAAAAACTGAAAGAGAAGTTGTTGACCTGTTTTCACACCCACTATGAAGGTAATAACACCTGTGGAGCTAAAATATTCAACAGAAACCTCAGAAAAAACACTTTTAATGGAATGGCCTCTTTAATGACCGTGTCTATGTTGGTTGCCCATATAAAGCGTTGATGGTGGTCTCCAGAAACCTGAATGAGTCCACAATAGATACTGTACTATTGTGTATGATAATGGGGTGCAGGGGTCAAAGCTCCTCTTCAAGTCCACTTTTGTCTCCACAGTTTTTAAAGTTATATATTTTTTTCAATCTTTTCTTTGGACACTGACAGACATTTTTGTCCACACTGGTTTTTATCATTTTAAAAGAATTGTATATAACTACAATTTAATAGCAATGTCTTATTTATATTGGTTGAGTAAATTTGAATTTACTATTACTTTTGTAAGTTTTGAGTCATATCCATGATCATTGTGGGTTTTCTCCCTTTAATGGAAGGTTACTAACAGTTCTGTCCGTGTGCCTCGGGCTTGTCGACAGATCTTTTTACTGCAAGATACAATTAGGCACCTTGAATATTCATGAGTCTCACAGACATGCTGAGCGTTTCCTGAGAGGATTTACATGCTTATATTTATGGAAGTAAATGTTACATGTAACATACTAAGAAAAACAGATTTAAAAGGTGATTTTTGGGATGAGACTTTACACCAGTCCAAGTCTCTTATACTTTCACAACAATCTCATCCAGATTTTTTTTCTGTCTCAACTATTCTATCATTTAATGCACCATGGGTTCTCATGCTCATCTGTGATCAAAAACCAAGTGTCACACTTCAGGCACTGATAAATGGTTGCTATGGCAGCACTAGTGAAAATGGGAAGGATGCAGGATAACAGATGCGCTGATATTGTAGCAGATGTACCGGGCTCAGATCCTGACTGTGGATTAACTTGTGTTCTTTTCTCAGAGATTGAAAATTGAAAGTGTAAAAATTCCAAAACCTCGTGATGAAAAACTTAAAAATGCTTCATTTTTATGACCCGATCACGTTGACCTGTGAGAATTCATCATGTTTTGGTGCATAAACCTTCCTCAAACGAATCCCAGGAAACCAAACTACCTTTTGCCTAAAATTGTTAAAATACGTAGGATTTATTTCTTTTTTCTAGATCTAAATTAGTCACTGAAATTTGTACAGTTTAAAAATGCATTGACATTGATTCTAGTAATTAGTGTTGCTGTTTTTTATTGTCTTGCTCTTTGGCTCTGACTGTACCATTACTGCAGGCTGAAACCTTTGACCTTTTCTGTTGTCTTCACTTATTTTTGAGACGTCTTGGGGGAACGAAAGCTACTGATGGAATTTTTAATTACAAGTGCAGCACTCCATTTGGTAGAATACTTCTTAAAAAGAGTCCATTTTACTTCCTGAAAATTAGAACAGGAAGAAGGCTGCAAACAACTCACACAGAAACTTGAAACTAAAAGAAAATATTCAGACTGAATAAAAGAAGAACTTACAAACAAAAATATTCTTAATAGAATACTCTTTAATAACTCTGACAGAAGACAACAACAATAAATCAATAAAATCTCACATTTTACGCAGCAGAATGTTTGTTTAGTACTTCCAGATGATGTGAACTTAAAGCAGATAAGTTAAGGTTATTCTTCTTTAACATTTAAAGAAGCAGATGTTTTTAAGACCCAGTAAGATGAAACATATTCTTCTCTTATTTAATTGTGTGCCCAAGTTGTAATCACTGACATTTCCCTGACACCAATTACTGAGCCTGATCTGCCCTTTTGTAGTTCACGTCACCCACATTCTGTTTTCTTTTGGCCCATGTTCAAGCTAAACATCATATTTCTCTCTTTTCCCCAAATCCTGCCTTTTATTTTATCAAAGAAACTTATTTCCACATGATTACTGTTACTGTGTTTGAGATTTAGCTTGAGTTTTGGGTGCTATCTGCTTTCCCCAGTAACACCATGAAGCCACGCCTCCTGGGCAGTTGGATGTTTGTGTGTATTAGGTTACATTGAGACTGCAGGCTGAAGTGACCCAAATCCGATTTTTTTGCCCCTATGTCACCTGTATCTGCATTTTTTTAATGACAGTCTGACACAGATCCGATTTTTTTCAAATGTGACCCAGGCCACTTCAGCATGTGGTCCTAAATCCGATACGTATCAGATCTGTTGGTGAACCGCCAGATCGCTTCCATCCGACTTGTAGGTCATCAATATGCAACATACGTCACTATTATGCGTCGAGGACACGGAAGTGAAAATAAAACAACAGTAACGGCAGACAATGTGGAGAACAGTGAATGGCGAGAAACCGCAGTGCCTGAGTTAATTAACATTTGGTGAAACAGCTCTGTTCAGGCTAAACTCAAGGGGTGTTATCGGAACCGCGCGGTTTTTGAAAACATTTCCAAAGAAATGGCAGAGTGCGGGTTTAAGTGAACCTGGCTCCAAGGCCAAAGAAAAATAAAAAGTCTCAGAGCTAAATATTTGTGTGGCGTCACTGTTCCCTCTACTGCGCATGTGTTACACATTCAAAATGCATTCCGTTCAGACAGCAAGTTACATTCACACTTTCAGAAATAGAGGTCTTAGACAAGAACATTTTTGTACCTATAGGTAATTTTTTTTTAAATGTTCCCTCAAAAGTACAATATTGGTCTTTAAAAGGTCAGAAATGCCCCTCTGAGGGTTAAAATTGATATAAAGTACAAATTTGTACCATTTCAACTGCACCTGCAACCCTGGCCAAGGCTGGTTAATCTCAATATTATTAAGTTTCATCCATCATTTTCAATATTGTAATATCATGTTTCAGAATGTTGGTTTTAGACTTCAAAACGTGGCGTAATTTTACTGTTTTAGTGGAACAACTTCATAAGGAACAAAAATGGACTACAGGGTACACCCCCAGCGACAAGAAGGGTACAAATTCTTGTCGCATTTTTGTTCACCTTATGAAGTTGTTCCAGTAAAACAGTAAAATTACGCCACGTTTTGAAGTCTAAAACCAACATGTAAACCATAATATTGAAAATGATGGATGAAACTTAATAATATTGAGATTAACCAGCCTTGGCCAGGGTTGTAGGTGCAGTTGAAATGGTACAAATTTGTACTTTATATCAATTTGAACACTCTAAGGGGCATTTCTGGCCTTTTAAAGACCAATATTGTACTTTTGAGGGAACATTTTAAAACAATTTACCTATAGGTAAAAAAATGTTCCTGTCTCGTACCTCTATTTCTGAGAGTGCAGGTCTCATTTCACTGGCAATATGAACGACCTTGCAAAAAACCGGAATTGAGCATTAAGACCTGCAGTCTGAATATAGTCTTAGTGGTGTTTATGTGGTGGTCAGCTGGAGGGCTGCTGAGGTGCTCTGCTCCATTTAGCCTCAGACTTTTAGGACCCGCTCATCTGCATCACTTTTTCTTCCTGTGAATTGTTCAAGAAAAATAGATCTGATGTCATGCATGAGCAGAAAACAGCAGCACAAATAAATATAGACACAAAGGCAGAAGGAAGGTCAGAAATATGAGACAGATATATAAAAAAGTAAAGAAGACGATATTGTAGAGCAGACAGTGTCAAAGTATAAATTATAGATCAAACCTGAGGGTTGGTTCAAGCATTCATTCTCAACTCGCCTTTTGATTTCTTTCTGCTACATGATTCACTAAAGGTTCTTTTTTCTTCTTGCTGCCAACATCATCCTCATAATAACACACTGCACTCTGGATAATTTATGTTTCAGCATTTGTGACTTTGTCTTTCGTTCTTTCAGGCTGTGAAATAATAAAATACTGGTGGGGAATTCACAAATGATATACAGCCTCTCATCAGGTTTGTCTCAGCTGTCTTTTGCACTGCCCTTTATTTGTGTTCTTCTTATTTTTCTTGCCTCATCTTCCTGTTTTATTTATATCTTGTTACATTTTCTGACCTACTTGAGCAACGAATAGCTGCTCAAAACATGGGAATCAGGAGGGGACCATCCAAGCGCAAAGTTTCATACAGATATTGTAAAAGTAAACAATCTCTCCTCTATGTATTTTTATTTAAAAAAACAAACAACAAAAGGAAGTAGCTTATGAAATAAAAGGCTGGTTTGCATCTGTTTGCTGCTTGTTACATCATGTTTGTTTTGAGTTAATCCACTGAAGAGACTGTCATTCTCAGACGTTACCGTCACATTCATGCAAGCTGAAGTGAAGGTGTGATGCATCAGATTATTCTCAGTACGAGAAAAGTAGTTGCATGAAGCAGCATAACAAAGACTTTAGTCAACTTCATGCAAATCTGTTATCAAGAAAATTGGAATTGTGGAACTGTAAAAATAATAATACTAGTGTTTTGCCCCCCCAAAAAGCATATAAAAAGCATGATAAATTAGAGATGCAACAATACCACTTTTTTCAAACCGATACGACACCTATACTTGGATCTGAGTACTTGCTGATACCGAGTACCAGTGCTGATACTTCTACCACACAAAGAAATGCAATGAATTGGAAGAAAGGTTTTATTTTCTTCTCTGCTTGTTACAACAAATGATGGTGAATTAGATAAAACAAAGTATTAATAAAAATGACCACAAAACTAAAATTTCAAGTGAAAAATAAACATTTTCTGTAAATTCATTGCAGAGTTTACACATTTTAAGTATCGGTTCATGGTCCTATTGGTTAACTAACTGATACGAGTACATTAGAATAGTATTGGCTCCAATACCAGTATCAGTATTGGTGGCATCCCTATGATAAATGCTTTTATTATTCACTAAATTTCAACTGATTCATATTTAACAGCATCACAAAATGTACTGAGCTAAATATCCTTTCAAAAGTCCAATTCATCACTTTTCACTTCAGTTTTACTGTGGATATATTCACTGTGTTAACAGAAACAATAAACATGTGAAAACTTTGCAAAGACATTTTGGTGCATGTGACCTGCAAAAATAATGTCCACATCATCTACAGATAAAGTCTGTTTTCTTTGCTAGAGTAAAAAATTAGGATGTAATTTCATGAAACATATTTTGGTAAAATTTGATGTGAATCATTTTCAAGGAAACGCAGGCAAATATGAAGAACTGGTCTGATAAATTGTCATGGTAGGACATCTATTACAATATTGTGTTAAAAACAACAATTTCTAGATAATGCTAAAATCATTGTGCTAGCTTGATTTGCTAGTTAATAATCATGAGCTGAGCAGGAAACTTAATTCAATAAGGGGAAAATCTGCTTCATTTCTTACACAGAGGGAGTTCAGATTTATATTAAATAAAACTACTATTTTATGTGTTGTAGCCTTTTTAATGAGTAATGGTTTGAACAAACTGATGAGCTAGGGTCAGTTACAACTAGATTGCTACCCAAATATCGCTAATCTCAACAATGTCATAGCAGGTTATGTGAACTCTGTCATGTTTTCTTTGAGGCCAATTCCAAACGCTGAAACCAAGTTTCTATTTAGATAAAAGTTTATTTACAGAATGTGCAGGATGAAAAAACACAGTTAGCCGTGGTTGGTTGAAGTGGATTTGAGTACCGAAAATATTGGGCATGGATGAGTGAGGAACCGCAAGACTGAGGGGCCAAACCGAGTAACATGGAGGGATGGATGAATGGATGCTGTAACAGGGAACATTCAGGAGGTGATGGAGATGTTTCTTCTAGTAGTCACAACCATGAGGAGATCAAGTGGATTTGAACCAGCTGTGAAATGAGATGTTTACAGACAGATGTTGAAAGAAGAGAGGAGGCTATACAACTCAAACATCACCTTGTTCCAACTTTTTTGAGACGAGTTGCCAACAAATTCAAACGAGTCAATATTATTGTTTAAATGATAAAATGTCTCAGTTTTAACATCTTATATGTTGTTAATATTCTATTGGAAACCAAATCTTCTTATATACATTTTAAAGAAGCCCTTCCATTATTCCATTATTGAAGTTTCTGTTGAATATTTTAGCTCCACAGGTGTTCTTACCTTCATAGTGGGTGTGAAAACAGGTCAAACTTCTCTATCAGTTTTAATATCTCAACGCAGGTGGCGATAAAACCCGAGTTCTCCCAAGTCTGAACATCCTGTATTTGTTTCATCACCACATTTGCTCGTTAGTTTTCGGCAGCTCCCGCAGTTGAAACCACGCCTAGCATGCGGTGCACTAAAAGCTGTTAGCATAAGACGTAGTAAACAGGAAGACATGACGTCTGACGTTGCCATGCTCAGCGGGGCAGGAAACAGTATACCTTGCTCTCATAGGCTAGTTTGTTAGCCAATCAGAGTCCAGCAAATTCAAATAATGAATATGAACGAGCTGCTGCCGAAGCCTGATGAAGCATCCTGATGGAAGGAGCCAGAACCACCCAAATTTTAATTCAGACAGATTGAAAGGTCTGTTAATAAGTGTTTCCTGACGTGTTTTAGATATAAAATGTTTCATATTACTGGTTAATACTTAAGAAATAACCACAAAGTCCTGAAATTTGTATGAAATGGCCTCTTTAAATAACATCCTGATGTATTTGGAATTGAGGTTTTATGAAAACACAAAGCAAAACACAACCTGCCTAACTCACCATTAGCACATCTGTCTGGTCATTTGACATTTAAAGGGGGGTATTATGCTTTTTTCAGACACACAGTGCCACTCTATAGCATACTCCAATGACTATGTTACCTTAAGTTGATCTGTAAAAGCTGTAAATAAAAAAAAACAACCTTTAAGAAATTTGCCCTCGCATCATGGCCGCTCCAAACACCTTGATATTGGCCTCTGTCTCTTTAAGACCTTCTGACACTCCCCCTTCAGCACGCTGAAGAAATGCTAACAACAAAACAACATGACAGCGCTGAACATCGCCTTTACGCCAAACATAACAACACAAAAGCCAGCTACAGTGCACCGATTGTAGGACAGGTTAAGCTAAGAAATGCTAACAACAAAACAAGCTAACAGTGCTGAACATCGCCTTTACGCCGAACATAACAACACAAAAGCCAGCTACAGTGCACCGATTGTAGGACAGGTTAAGCTAAGAAATGCTAACAACAAAACAATGTGACAGCAGTTTAACTTACCGGTGCTGGCTGCAAAGACGTTCTCCTGAGAGTGGGAACTGCACTGTCTTTAAGTTACAGCTTAGTTACTAATCCACTGTCAAATAAACTTTTGTTTAGAAAACAATCCTCGTTAAAGTGCCTGGCACAAATGAAACAGATCTTTTTCGGAGGAGGGTCGCTTCCATAAATGAAGTCCAACCATTTCTGACGAACTGTCTCATTCTTTGGAAGACTAAAAAGAGGGCAGCCGTCTTGACATCCACAGATACATTTCTTCCATGATGGCATTTTGGAGTAATGAAAAGCGCCCAGAAAAGTTGTCAGTAGATAAGCTCAGGAAAGGTGCACTCTTGCAGTTCCACCAGGTGTTTGCTAATTGCTGCTACCGCTGCTCTGCCTGCGTTACACGCGGGGGAGGGGTGCTCTCCTGTGAGGGGAGCAGTGGGCATGAGCTTGGCAGGTAACGAAATATTGGGGCGTTTTAAGGAGAAATGGGCGTTTTTGGGAGGAATCAGGCAAACGGCTCTCAAAATGTCTGTCATGAGAGTGTCTACAGATTACTCAAACATACACAAATGAGCTAAAGAAACATTTAAGGCATGATTTTAATGACATGATAACATGACGTAAAGCTTGAAAAAGTCAATTTTGCATAATACCCCCCCTTTAAAGAGCTGAGTAAAGTTTTATCTGTTTTTTTAACTTTCCACAGACAACTTTTTAAAAGACAAACTATTCTTTTTAGAGTTGTTTAAGATGAATATCAGCACATTGCTTGTAGGCGGTGAGACAGAGTTACTCTGTAAAACTTTCATATCAACTGAGACCAAAAATATGGTTTTATGTGTAAAAAACTGTACAAACATTTATATCTAAAGCCGTGGATCTGGAAGAACAAATGGATGTATTTAAACCCACCAGGAGGGAACAAGCAACATTTAGCTCAACAGTCCTTAACAAAGCAGTACTCGTGCTTTTAGCAGTTCCTCTTATGGCTAGTGAGAAATCCTCTGTTCCTCTCAGACTTACAGGAGGTTAAACCCTCAGAGGAGCTCATCCATCTCTGGTTGTGTTTGTCTCATCCCTGAGTCCTGTGTGAAGTGGAGAGGAAAGGGTTTTACTCACATCTGCAACCTCTCAACACTACACTGACTGTTCTCCAGGGACGTGGCCTGGACAAGAGTAAAGCACAGCAACTGTGAGGAAGTGATGGGAAAGAGAGCGATACGGGGGAGGGGGGGGGGGGGGGGGGG
>SSNP01000125.1:1119780-1137887 GCA_006937955.1 Pachypanchax playfairii | reverse complement strand
GGGGGGGGGGGGGGGGGGGGGGGGGGTGAGAAAGAGACAAACTGAAGAGACAGCAGATACTGAAAAAGAAGAAACAGAGAGATTATTGTCTTTAGGGTTGTTTTGTTTGTCTGGCAGGTATTTGGGTGTTCCTGAATTGTTTTTTTTTGGATCACCCAGAACCACACGTTAATGTAAATATTAAATAGACTGAAAACCTGTCCACAGTGGACACAATAACAAATCATAAGTCAGTGTCTTTACTTGTGTCTTCAGTAAAAACCCAATAAATTAACTTCAAATAATTTCATAGTTTTTTAAAATGACCATCTCCAGTGAACAAACTTCTTGTCAAGATGAGAACACAGGATTGATTTTTGTTGCTGCTTGAAAGAGTAATTTTTTTTTTCATTGTTAGAATGAAGCTGTTGTCCCAAATGTGTGTGGTACTGAATGAAAATATAACCTGAAATATTGACAATGTTCTTGAGGAAATACTTCCTTGACACTGATTGGCTCAGCATGATCCTGATGACACCCTGGGAAGTCCTACTCTTCAAAGCAAGAGATGTTGAAATCAAGTATAGAATTTCTTTGATAAGTATGAGCCAACATTTAATCTGCCTAAAAATAACCTGGTCAGTGCTGGTCTAGGCTATGATGTCATCACTTGTAGCAATGCACGAGGGTTCAACGTTCTTCAAGAAGAGTAGCTCGATCCTGACCTTGTTAGAGAGAGTCCAGCCGTGGCAGAGACCAGAGCATCGTTGGGTTATGGATTACTGTCTCAGAGATGTGGAAAACAGGAGGGACAATTTATTTGATGAGTACTAATGATGAGCAGTATCTTAATTGTCCTAACATTGCAGAAGGTTTTCATAGTCGAGCAGTTATGTAATATGAAGGGGATTAATGTTGGTTCCTTTGTTACTTTATCACATGTCAAAATTAGCCTCCAGACCTGCTTTTGACCTGCGTGTGTTTGGGTCTATTCATTTACAACAAGACACTGACTATGCTTGATGAATTAACCTCTTGTTGTTGTAAGATAAGTTGCATAACAAATGGTATTTATAAGAAGTGTAGAAGAAGAAGAAGTGTATTTTTACTATTATTGTACAACTAATCAATTAGTTTTAATACCACCAGTCAACCAGTGTCTTTGGTATAGGTCAGAAGTTGAATTGCCATCCAGTGGTTAAAAATTCAGTCCTTTAAACCACCACACAACCTCTATCATAACATTGTTTATGTTCTTCTTTTTTCAATTTTCCTACAAATTAACATTGAAATTTTGAAAAACACCCACTCAAAATGATTCTTTTATATCTATCTATGGTTCTTTAGTTCACTAGGCAGTGAATTAAAAGCATTTTTTTTAAATCACTTTTTAGCATGATGATGAAGAACCTTTCAGATTGCCCTTTAGAAAAACAAGACGTGGCAAAGCATCATAAATATTACAGGAAAAACATGTTTATTTAAAAAGAGAGAGAGAGAAGATAAACTCATTTCATTATAAAATCAGGCACTATTCTGTTTATTTGTATGAGAGCATTTACTACCTTCTGATCTCAGAGCAATTCAGAGAAAGTCTGTTTTTGGCACAGAGATCAGAGTTTGTACAAACACAACCTTGTACAGTTGTTCAGGAGAACGCTGGATGGAAAATAAGCTGCTGACAGACAGAATTCTCTGCACCTGCCAAAATAATTATGTACTATTGGCATTAAACACCAGCAGCTACAACGTCGACAGACATTTAATTGACATTTTGTCCAATGAGACTGTCAAACCTTGTTTGATATTTGTTAAAAGGTGCCTGGCAGGATGTGTTATTGGTTATTTCAGGGAAGAGCCAGTTAATTTTTTTTTTCCCATCACTCTTTTGCTTATGTAGCAAGTTAGGTTTGATCTGTTTTGCTTGTTGGGTACACTATCCCATTATCTTCCTGTCAGCCAAATTGCATCCTATAACATTCACTCCCATCACATTAATGATGCAGTCTCTCATATCTCATCAGTACTTCCTGTAAATGTCCAAGAACTAATTTCTTTTTTTTTTTTTTTACTTTTTATGGTCTGAAATAAATCTTTATGGCTCCTCGACATTATTTAAATACTTTTACCCATCTGATTGTTTAACACGGCTCTGCTTTAGTAAATCAACCACTAATCACACATATATTGTGAACACAAATTAAATACACAAATATCCTGTGCTTTCATGTGTAAAAATGTGCATCTCTTCTGTTTAGCCTGTCAGTTCAGTGAGCTCTCATACTTTGCAGGTAATACAGTTCACAGTGACAGCATCACGATCGTCCAGGGGAACGGGGGGGGGGTCCCCTGCCAGTGAATTTGCATTTAGGCTGACAGTGGCCTGGGTCCAAGAGTCATGTTGGTAATATTGTAGAAGCAAGATGGGCCCCCTCCAATGCCACCACCTGTCACAGTCAATGCTTATTGGATGCTATTAGAATTCATGGAGGGGAGTTTTATCATTTGTGGGTAATGGAGCGGAAGAGGCATGCTGATTTGATGCAAATGCCAACAACATTCTTTTCTCTTAGCTTAGACTAAATTGGCGCTGTCAATCAAAAATGTGTTTCTGTGGCAACAGGGAGGATCAATGGGAGCTCATACTCTGGGTAAATGTGATGTGTGGACCAGATGGGATGTTTTAGTTTGTAGAAGTGTAAAGTAAGAAATTACTCACATTACTTTAATTCTGTAATATGTCACCTTTAATTTGAAAGTCTTCTTATGTTCTGGTTTAGAAGTCATAGTTGAAAAAAGACATGAGTTATTAAAGATCACCAAAACCTCCTCTGATACAAAGAGATGCCATTTTTTAAGTTGTACTTTTACATTTTTACGTTTTGCTTTAAGTATTGTACTTTGTTGCACCCAAAATCACACCCTTTATTTAAAAAATGCATGTAAACGTATAAAAAAATAATCTAAATTACAAGGAGAAAAATCCAGGCAGGAAACATCTGGACTGACTGGCTCATTTACTCACCAGTCACTCGGCGTATGACCTGGTTAGAAGTGATGATGAGCAGCTCTCATAATGAAGACATAGACATTGTGTGGAAATGTCGAAATTCATTCACACAACTCTGAGCAAAATTATTTACATGTCATGTAATAAACAGTTTGGCTTTTTAAAAATAAGTTCCTTTCTTGTTTCTTAGCAGCTTTTTACCAAATGGTCCTTGACCCATTAGTAAGGGACCCTCTATAGGCCGAAGTATGAATTAGAACAACAGGTGCAACTTGAGGGCTGTTATTCCCAAATAAGTTCACTTAGTTTATTAAGTCTTTCTGGAAAATAAAGTAGCATATTAGCATCATTAAGTTTTAGTGGTATTGCATGACAAGATTTAAGCACAATAACAGTTGATGGACAATCAGTCAAACATACTGTAGCTTGGGGCCCATTCACCAAGACGCTGCATGACTTGAGGGACAGTCAGTCCTTTACCCACATTTTCTTTACCCACTTGTTCCTGTTTAGGGTTGTGAGCTGGTGTTTATCTCCCTCTCTACTGTACATAAAACGTATTTACAGTTTATCGTCTACGGCAGGTTGATTTGACTAATTAACGCTTCTATCAGCAGTTATCAGCTGGAGGTCAAGCGCAGATGGGATGTTTATTTGAACTTCTTTCCAACTCATTGAACATTTCTGTGACAGAAGTTTGTGCTATTTAGAAATTTTCAGCCCTCCCATGACATTGAAATGTTGGTTGCTTAACTGGGCTATCTATTAATAAATCCAGGACTAAGGCCTTGTTGCTTAAAAAGTAGAATTTTTTATTACTATTCTGTTTGTAACCACTTTTCCTTTAAATCTATAATGTTGTCTAAAGATTAGCAGCTAAGCTATACATTATCAATGCTTTGACTTCATTCAAAATGTATATTAGTCAGTAAGTAGAATCATTCAGCCGTGTCTGTATTTCTTATAACAACAGTTTGTAGAAAAGATCCAAATTTCTTCATTTTACAAAAAATAATTAAATATACCTTAAACTTTGCATTAGCCAAATGTCTTTTGAAGCCGACTCCTACATTTTATAATTTCTCACAGATACATAAGCGTTATGAACAGTTCTTGTCCCTTTGAGGAAAGTGTTGCTGCACGTCCCATATTTCTAATTATGTAATCATGTCCCCAAACACGGACTCGTGCAGACATCCCGCATCTTCTGCCTCCTTCATGCGAGCCCTCTGGGTTTCATTTATGTGGAGCACCAAATGAGATCATGTCTCACGTCGAGGGGCTAAGCCTCAGACGATGGAGCAAGACAAGGAATTGCGAAGGAGTCCACAGTAAGCTGGTGATGGACTCAGTAGAGGCTGCGTTTTACACAGTAGAGGACTGGGACAGGTGAAAAGCAAAATACTGTATCTGTGTATGTTAGTCACAGCTCTGCTAACAAATCTTTTAAAGCAAACTAAATGCATTTAGCTGCAGTAGATTTGGTGGGAAATCACAAAAATATTTTTTGCATGTGGTTTAATTTGTGTTATCTAAATGTGTAAAACAGGATTTGAATCACTTGATTGTTTATTGTTCAAATTTTGAAGACTTGATTACAGAAACTGAGACACGTGCATGTTTCTATTAGTGCTGGAAGTAGTTGGTGAAGGATATTACAACTTCACTCAACTATAACTAGCTTAATACATATTATTATTTTGTTGGGGGTAGATGCTAACAAATCTGTCGTTAGCCATAGCATAGACGAGAACTCAACTAGAAAAAAATTACACAGCAGAAACCAAACTTCTGCTAAGCAAATACTTGTATATGTATGCAATGTGTAACTGTGTTTTATAGGTGTATGTTTCTAACATGCTAACTGTCCAGAGTTGAGAAATTCAGTTACATGTGATCCTTAAAAGCTTTTGATACACTTTTTAAAAATTATGTAGCAGCAAATAAACAGTGAAGAGTGCTTTTGTTTGTTTAAGACTATTTTATATACTGAACTCTTGTTACTTTCTCTTGCATTTTGTGTGTATTTGAAAATATTACTTGTCTAACCTTAAAGTGCACTATCAGCGTTTCATATATTCTTGATATTTTTACCTTTTCAGCCAACCATACTAACAATTACATGTTACACTTCCTTTGTCTTGAAATAGGAGAGGTAACATGTCTTAAATTTGACAGCTGCAAGCAGATCTATAATTTTACACAAGAGTTGTATACTACAATTTCCAGCAATAATAAGCGAACTGAAAAAAGAAGATAAATTTTATTCTTTGTTTGCACTCTCTAGGGAACATGGGCCAATAGAAACTAAAATGAGTTCAGTTCTTCAGCATAATTAGAAAGAAATCTGATCTGAATATGGAGCACAGTGAGGACATTTGGCCTCTTTCTCAGTGAAAATGGGCATTTTTCTTTTCTTTTTTTTTTATACTGTAGGAGATGAATGAAGAAAGTTCTATTGTACGGCATCAGAAATGTCCTGTAGTAGTTTTAATCTTTGCCCAAAAATGTGCCTCAATGTGTGTTTGTCGACAAGTTATACAAATACACACGTACATTAAGCGTTTCTGTGTTCTCAGAGAACATTTGCTCATTTTAATGTGAATCTTTGTGTGATTTGTGTGTATGTTTTTTCTGGCTACTGAGCACGCAAGAGAACAATGTCTGTCGTGATGCAATAGGCAACTAATCCCTCCCATATGTAAATGCTTGACTGCTATTCAAAATGCCTGCAGATGGCTTTGAAAGCTTAGATTTTAGCAGGATGGTGTCATAAGAAGAAATGTCTGAGGGGACAATCTGCTGTCGGGATTTGGGTGATTAATGGTGCGCTTTGTCTCTAAAAAAAGCTCTCTGGACCAAAAAGATATTGTCAGTTGTTTATTTTTCACTATCAGCTGAATCTTGCTGACTTTGTGGTCCAATCAGATGAAGAACTAAAGGGGTGAAAGGGAAATTAATCAATCATTTTTTACATTATTTTTTACATGATGGATCATATATATATCATAGTTTATTAATGTTTCTGTTTTTTTGTTTCTTTTTTTCTACAGATTCAACAATTTCAAGGAACCAGCCATTTGAGTCAAGCCAAATTAAAACCAACAGAGAATATGAAGACAAGTTGCACCCACTCAACTAGTAGTCCAACATCTTATGGCATGACATTAGTCTGCTGCTAATCATGATGACGCAAAGACTGGCTCAGTGAAAGCTTCACCTTCTTTCAGAACCCAACCCAGACCCAATTATTATTAGGATTTACCCCTCTGTTATTTTCCTTTCTTTTGCAAACAGATTCTCCTACATCTTTTCTCCAATTATAGCCTCCGTTTTCTCTTCAATCATCATGCAGAAAATGTCCACAGCCCCGACTCTCCTCCCTCTTATTCTTCCCTCCCTACTATTCGTCTCCTATTTCCCTGTCATAGCTAGTGGGGACTGTTGGCTTATTGAGGGAGACAAAGGCTATGTTTGGCTAGCAATATGCAGTCAGAACCAGCCTCCCTATGAGACTATCCCCCAGCACATCAACAACACGGTCCATGACTTAAGACTGAATGAGAACAAACTGAAAGCAGTCCTTTTCAGTAACATGTACCGCTTCACCAACCTGACTGACCTGAACCTCACCAAGAATGAAATCAGCTACGTTGAGGACGGGGCCTTCGCAGGACAAGCTAATCTACAGGTGATTCATCGCAACTTTAGAATAAATAAATGTAATTTATCAAGATATACAGTGGGGCAAAAAAGTATTTAGTCAGCCACCAATTGTGTAAGTTCTCCCACTTAAAAAGATCAGAGAGGCCTGTAATTTTCATCATAGGTATACCTCAACTATGAGAGACAAAATGAGGAAAAAAATCCAGAAAATCACATTGTCTGATTTTTAAAGAATTTATTTGCAAATTATGGTGGAAAATAAGTATTTGGTCACCTACAAACAAGTAAGATTTCTGGCTTTCACAGACCTGTAACTTCTTTAAGAGGCTCCTCGGTCCTCCACTCGTTACCTGTATTAATGGCACCTGTGTGAACTCGTTATCAGTATAAAAGACACCTGTCCACAACCTCAAACAGTCACGCTCCAAACTCCACTATGGCCAAGACCAAAGAGCTGTCAAAGGACACCAGAAACAAAATTGTAGACCTTCACCAGGCTGGGAAGACTGAATCTGCAATAGGTAAGCAGCTTGGTGTGAAGAAATCAACTGTGGGAGCAATTATTAGAAAATGGAAGACATACAAGACCACTGATAATCTCCCTCGATCTGGGGCTCCACGCAAGATCTCACCCCGTGGGGTCAAAATGATCACAAGAACGGTGAGCAAAAATCCCAGAACCACACTGAGGGACCTAGTGAATGACCTGCAGAGAGCTGGGACCAAAGTAACAAAGGCTACCATCAGTAACACACTACGCCGCCTGGGCCTCAAATCCTGCAGTGCCAGACGTGTCCCCCTGCTGAAGCCAGGACACGTCCAGGCCCGTCTGCGGTTTGCTAGAGAGCATTTGGATGATCCAGAAGAGGATTGGGAGAACATCATATGGTCAGATGAAACCAAAATAGAACTTTTTGGCAGAAACTCAACTTGTCGTGTTTGGAGGGGAAAGAATGCTGAGTTGGATCCAAAGAACACCATACCTACTGTAAAGCATGGTGGTGGAAACATCATGCTTTGGGGCTGTTTTTCTGCAAGGGGACCAGGACGACTGATCCGTGTAAGGGAAAGAATGAATGGGGCCATGTATCGTAAGATTTTGAGTGAAAACCTCCTTCCATCAGCAAGGGCATTGAAAATGAGACGTGGCTGGGTCTTTCAGCATGACAATGATCCCAAACACACCGCCCGGGCAACGAAGGAGTGGCTTCGTAAGAAGCATTTCAAGGTCCTGGGGTGGCCTAGCCAGTCTCCAGATCTCAACCCCATAGAAAATCTCTGGAGGGAGTTGAAAGTCCGTGTTGCCCAGCGTCAGCCCCAAAACATCACTGCTCTAGAGGAGATCTGCATGGAGGAATGGGCCAAAATACCAGCAACAGTGTGTGAAAACCTTGTGAAGACTTACAGAAAACGTTTGACCTCTGTCATTGCCAACAAAGGCTATATAACAAAGTATTGAGATTAACTTTTGTTATTGACCAAATACTTATTTTCCACCATAATTTGCAAATAAATTCTTTAAAAATCAGACAATGTGATTTTCTGGATTTTTTTTCCTCATTTTGTCTCTCATAGTTGAGGTATACCTATGATGAAAATTACAGGCCTCTCTGATCTTTTTAAGTGGGAGAACTTACACAATTGGTGGCTGACTAAATACTTTTTTGCCCCACTGTATTGTAAAAATATTTTTTCTAGCAAACTATGTGGGAAATTTCTACAGCATAAAAGTAACAGTAAGAATACTTTGAAATATATTAACATACATTTTTTGATTTACTTCTTAAATAGAAAAAAGAACATTACAGACGTTATCATCCAACCATAGTTAAGAGCTTTTGAAGTGGGGTTTGTCACTTACAGAAAACCGTCTTACCTTTCACAACCTGTCACTTACCTGAAAGCACTTTCTGGTGTAGTTTTAAAACTGCAGAAATCAACTTTAGACTTAGCTGTAATTGTTAGCTCATCAATTCAGTCACAATAAAATTCTGTTTCTTCAGACTGGGGTCATACAAAGCAGTCTCTTAAACAGTGTTCATTTTTTAAACATTTCCACAGACACCCACTTCAAAAGTTCTATGTATTCCTTTAAGAAGGATTCTTATTATAACACCAAAGAGAAAGTTACAAGAAAAATAAAGTGATAAAATTACCACATTGCTTTTTTTAATATCCAATGTAGGTTCTTCAGCTGGGCTACAACAAGTTGATTAATTTGACTGAAGGTATGATGAGAGGCCTTGGGCGCCTACAGTGTCTCTTCCTGCAACACAACCTCATTGAAGTTATTGCCAACAATGCTTTCTGGGAGTGTCCTAGCCTCAACAGCATCGACTTGTCATCCAACAAACTTACTCGCATTGACCCGTCCACTTTCACCGTTCTCAATCGTCTATCAGTGTGCGAACTGGCTGCAAATCCCTTCCACTGTGGTTGTGATCTTTACGGCTTCCTAACCTGGTTAGAGTTCTTCAACAATGTGTCACACAACTACGACCGCCTACAGTGTGAGACACCCCGAGAAATGTTTGGCTACCCCTTACTAAGTCCTTTTGCTTCTGGCTCTGGTGGTCGAAATGCCAAGAACATTTTGTACCATCACTGCAGAGATGGTGTGATGATACCAGGAATGACTTCTCTCCCACCAGACCTGGATGGTCCCTCTGGGATTGGACCAGAGATCTTTGCTGGGGTGGGACCTTATTATCACCAGCCCACCCCCTCTTCTTCATCTGCTGATGATGGCCTCAGTCCCAGCATCAAGCTCCATCATGTCTCAATATCTTCAGCCTCTCTCCTAGTGAAGATTCCAAGGCCTTACAGCAAAATGTATATTCTTACACAATACAATCAAACATTTGTGTCGGATGTCATGAATTTAAAACACAAGAAAGAAATGATCACTCTCAATAAGCTCAAAGCCAATAATAATTACACCTTCTGTGTGGCCTCCATTCGTAACTCACAACGCTACAATCACACCTGTCTCCAGTTTTCTACTCGAGGTCAAAATCAGGATGATATGCTCCCCACACCAACAACAACAACACACTACATAATGACCATTGTGGGATGTCTTTTTGGCATGCTCATTGTTTTAGGAATTGTCTACTATTGTCTACGTAAGAAAAGAATGCATGATGAGAAGAAGAAGTCCATCTGTGTCAAGAAAACAATTCTGGAAATGCGTTATGGGCCAGAGGTGGCAGCTGCTGTAGCAAATGATCCATCAGCAGTCCATAAGCTCCAGGAGCAGTCCAGGGAACATCACCAATATCAGCACCACCATGGAGGTAAACTGTCCACGTCTTCAAGCTCGGGCATGCTCCACTCAGCCAACACCACATCCTCAAGACTCTCATCTATCCCTCAAGTAGAAAAGATGGCTAGTGCTTTCTCAGAAGCCATGGCTGCAAGCAAAGGAAACTATATGGATGTGAGAACTGGAGGAGCAGGGATGGATAGAGTGGGAGATGGTGGGCATGGACTGAGGAGGGGGGAGGATTTGAGGGATGATGATGGAACTGATCTTGGTGATGACTCGGATGATGATGGACATGGCTCTGCCTCCGAGATCTCCACTATTGCCATGGAGGTAGACAAAGTTAACCAGATCATTAACAACTGCATTGACGCATTGAAACTGGATGCAGCAGCAGTCGCTGCTTCAAGTGCTTCAACAAACCCCACAGCTTCCTCTAACCCCACCTCTCCTCCACCCAATAGCACATCCTCCCTGACTCGTGGCCTAATCCCCCTGTCCTCAGGGGTGACAGAGTCATGTCAGGCCATTGCTCCTAACAAAATACCACCTCCTCCACCACTCCCTGCATTAAACACTCCTCTCTCTGAACGCCCAGGGATCAGCGGTGGTGGCTTTGTTGTTTCCCCTCCCTACCGGCACCCACCTCCAGCCACAGCTGCACGTCCCATTCAGCGACAAATGAGTGCAGATGCTGCTGTCGTGATGGCAAATGCTGTCAAGAAACAGAGCAGCACTACATCGTGTGGCTCCATGGGCCGAGACAGGGAACGAGGAACAGCTAGAGTGTATAGCCTTGATGTTCCTGAACCGAGAAGTCCAGATGGATGTAACCAACAACAGCAGCAGTTCCCAGACCGAGCCAGCCCTGTGGGCTGTGGGGAGCCTATGGAAAGACTACCTTTAGTAGGGAGTGGGAGCTGTGGAGGAGGGGGTGGTGGTGGTTGCGACAGTGGTGGTGTTGGTGCCCAGCATCAGGACAGCCAGAAGTCACATCACTACCATCAACAACAACAAATACAACAGCAGCAGCTGGAGGTGCAGCAGGACTACCACTGCTCGGAGCACCGCCACTCTGTCCCAGCTCTCTACTACCAAGGGTCCCATCAGGGCTCCCCAGCCCAGCGAGTTTCATTTTTAAAACCTCTAACACGCTCCCGCAGGGATGCAGCATCCTACTCCCAGCTTTCCCCTGCCCGCCACCACTCCAGTTACTCTGGATACTCCTCTAGTCCAGAGTACTCCTCTGAGAGTTCACTGCGGATCTGGGAGCGTTTCCGTCCATACCGAAAAGGCCCACGTGACGAGTCCTGTTATGTGACGGCTGGAAATGCTCTTCGAAAGAAGGTGCAGTTTGCAAAAGGCGAGGACCTACATGACATACTTGATTATTGGAAGGGTGTATCTGCTCAGCAGAAGCTGTGACTGAGGACCAGAGTTGAGCAGAGTGTGATAAAAAGTTTTAGTACTTATTTACTCGTCGGCCCAGGAGCCAGAAAAACCATTTAAAGGTTAGGGGGAGGAAAATGTAGGTCAAATTTTGCCTTTGGGGATTTATTTTGTCCTTTTTTTGGCATGCTAGGTGTATAGAATATTGTACTTAACGCAAGAACTCTGAAACTGTGCCTGGGATTGGAGAGTCATCACAGTGTTTTTTTTTTTTATTTTACACTTCATGGTAGCATTTTTTCATTATTATCTAGTGTTTGTGTATTCAATTTATTATACAGGGAACAAATGCCAACTTTGCAGTTTAGTACTTCTTAATGTGATCATGTTTTGTGATCCTACGAACCATTTTTTTTCTTTTTTTCAGTGCCATGTTTAATGTTGTGTTTAAAGCTTGTTTGATTCAAGGTGTTTCCTGTTGTGTTGGATTCCAAACCCATTTACAGCTTTTTAAAGATGACAGGTTGCAATGGGTAGGATCAGTGTTCTTTTATCACTGACACCAGTTGACTGATCTAACATGTTTTCCTCTCTCAGACCCTTGTCAAAGATGAAATATTTCCATCTGCAAAGCGTGTTTACAAAGAAAGTCAATGAATAATTTGACAAAATGAACCAAAAGAAAAAAAAATCCAGTTGAGATTTAGGCTAATTCTATTCATGGTCCTATTTTGGTGCAAATTAGGGAACAATTAAAAGTTTGCTTGAGTGATCTTTTCATAAAGTTTCATAATTTAGCTGTGTACTAAGTACAGAGGTGAGCTAATTGAGATCTCAACAAATAGCCACAACAAATGTAAATTATTTGTGACATACCGTCAACAATAAGAAACCAAAAACACAAGAAGTCTGGTGGGTGGGGGTTGTAATTGAAAAACAATCAATTATTTGCTACTAAAGTGTGTAAGTTCCAAACATGTCATGGGGAGATCTGTTATAATTTACCACAAGTACCACGGTACATTCCAAACCCTTTCTCTAACATCAAAACTGAGTAAGGCACAGTGGGGAAAGGACACTTTTAATTACTGCCAATGTGTCTGCTCGTTTCTGGAAATCGATGCTATCGTCGTCTGTAATTGATAACCTAATTAACCAACTTGTGACAGGCATGTCCACTTGCACTTATGCCTCATAATTGTGTGTGTAACTGTATGGTACACGGTGGTCATTGTAAGCAGGTGTTGGCATGCCATGTCAGATTAGCTTGTATATGCCCAAACTGATTGAGATGATTATTTGTTAATATTTTTGCCCTGTTGCTGGCTGTGGCTGAAAGTCTGAACCCTACTCAATTATTAATGGCATGTACAAATGTACAGGTGTCATACATGTTCACCTTATTTTCTTCACCATATGGACATCACAAAATTGTAATGAGCCACAGGTTTACAGTAATCTTTTTGTTGACTTTTCTCACTTTTCTTCTGAAATGATCTACTTGTTACTATCCTGAATGCTGTGTGATCACTAAGAATTCAGATTGCAGCTAAACATATATCAACCCTCAAAATGTGAAGGTTTAATTTGTGGTTATGGCATCTTAAACTCTCTTGAGATACGCACTTTTACAGGTTCTCACCCCTTTTTCTGCTTCCAGGGATCCAATGGGATCCCAGTATCTCACCAGGCTGCGACTTTTATCCCAAAGGACATTCATCCAAAAGGTCTTGAAACATTTGCAAATGTTCTCAATTTCCTTGTGTGAGCCACAGATCTTCTCTTTGTTAGCCCTGAAATTTTCAACCTGTTCAAAAAAAAAGTGACATTTTTTTTCCCAAAATAGTTGCCAAGTCATTGCAGACATCTAGAACCCACCTGGAACCCTTCTCAATTCAATTTAGAAAGTCAGAAATTGTGGGGGTAAAAAACTTTAGGAGGACTTGGCAAACCGAATCAGATAAGTACTGAAACAGTGTTACTCCAACTTCAAATTTTCCACAATGTAATGTCCCTAATCAGTCACAGCCCAGTGAAATACTGCCTTATGTTGTGAGCAGAATGATAAACATACCCTTCTGTTTCTAAAATTAGAAGCAGAAGAAAAGTCATGGCAGGTGGGAGTTAGGTCTATAATACACATAATTTTTTTTTATTTTACTTATGTCCTTTTTGATTTGGAGAATGTTTTTTACAGTGCAAGTTTAGCAAAAAATATTCTAAAGTGTGCCCTGTGTCAGTACTAGCTCATGTATTTTTTGGTATTGTGGTATTTCTGGAGGTAATCCCATCCTGTGCACCTTCTTTCTATGTCAGATATTTAGTTTCTTGCTGCTTTTAATCATCTAAAATTTAAAGGAGTTTGAACATGTATTTTTTTTTTTTTTTGCCAAATCTAAAGAAAAATATGATTTTATCTCTTTTTTCTTACTGGTATCCTGTCAAAGCAAGTAATCAACCTGAAAAAAACTGGTGCATTTTACACATCACAGTCTCAACTGCCATTACAAGTTTACAGAACAGACACAAAGGAGTTTAATACCAGTTTAAGGTTCAATCATAATCTAGCAGCCATTCACGTTCACCTGCTGGGTGAAATATACAGTAACATGATAGAATATACCATTCATTACTGTGGTTCCATTTCTCACATTTCTATTTTTATAAGCATATTCAACCTATCAAGGGTTTTTTTCAGGAAAAAGACTTTCAGGTGAGTGATGTTCAGCTGCTCTTCTGCTCAGACTTTATGCAGAGTACTGGTTTTATTATTACGAGCTCAACTGAGAGCCCTTTTAATGTTGGTGCCAGTGGATTTAAATTCCAAGAATATGTCCGCCAAATGATAGCTCATGCTGTGTTTGTGTTTCAGCATCCACATCTGAAATTTCCCAGAAAAGATGTGTGATTGGAGAATATATCAAAAACACTTCATAATTATAGGCCCAAAAATCTAAGAAATATGATGATTCTGAAAACAAAAAAAATCATCTGGGGTTTATTTCATATGCAAAACACTAATTGGTGTTTTAAACTAAGCTATTGTGTTAATTAGCTTTGAAACTTTGAGAATTGCTATTTAACTGCTTCTTGTACTCTTTTTATTGGCAGAACATTAGCGATGCAGCTTGTACAAGTATTACAGGTACAGTATGTGTGGCTCTAAGAGCTCTCAGTGAAACAAAGTATGTACCTGAGTAAAACTTTAGCAGTGAATCTGTATTTGTTTGGTCCCCGACAAACAACATCAAAGAGAGGAGGAAAAACATAAGAGAAAAAGAAATCTCAGCCTACGTTCTTGTAAACCCCTGGAGTGTAGCTTGCTTTCTTGGAGATGGATGGTCCTTTTTGTAGCACCATCCTTCTTGTTTGTCTCAGAGCCACAGGAAAGTAAGATGTGAGAAAGCCATCTATTGTGCTATTAATGTTTAATCACTTTGTTACAGACTGACTTTCACCATCACATCCACTGATAAAAGCTACTAAACAGTTTTCAGTTTCAACTATAGTTTGTACACTCAAAGAAATGTTTGATTAATTTAACTGGAAATATTGTTATATGATAGAAACATATTGAGTTTTAAATGACATGTTCTTATTGGGTTTAAGTAAATCTATCCATCCACCCATTTTCTAATCCCGCATTATCTTTTCAGGGTCAATAAGTAATTGAACGAAAATAGAGATACGTATGTCACAGTTTCCATACATTTATCTGGATTTCTTTTAGAATGAAGCATTAATGTTGTTTCAAGCAACTCATTATGGAGCCCCTCAGATGACATGGGTAAGAAAATTACTTTCTTGTGTGAACCAGAAAGTATCTTGTTCATCCAAGTTACTTTCTCGAGCTCATCAGGTAACAACTTATGGGCACAAGTAAATTTCTGGTATGCACAAGAACGTTTTTTTTTCCACTTGATTTATCCTCTAACAAGGCTGTAAAATCAAGTGCAGTTTCTACTTTTTAAAGCCTTTTTGGTAAGTATTTTCTTTAGAATGCAGATAATTTCTGGCCCAATTTAACAAACCCAGTTGACTCAACTTAAAGAAATATTTTGAACAAAGTCCTAATATTTTAAATGTTAATAAGTTACTATTCATCTTAAAAGAAAACTATAAAAAACAGAAATTTGTATTTTTCAGATCAAATAAACATGATTATTTTTTGGAGTGTGGATAATATGTAGGTCATATTTAACAAACCCTGATTTAAAAAAAACAGACTGCAGCGAGATGCTTGATTCCTTTTGAAAGAAAGTCATAAAACTTGTGTTAATTTAACAAGTCATTATTTAGAGTGTATCTGCCTATAAAAACTCAGATTTACCAGGTTAAATTTACCAAGAGACTAAATTGACCTTGAAACATGTTAAATGAAGCATTTTTAACAACATACATTATTTACATTAAAAGACACCCTTTATAATATGGGAAAATTTTAAAATTTCATTTAGTCATTTCTTTGAGTGTAAATAAGATTAATCTCTATGCTGCATTCTTAAATAAAATATAATTTTTTTAAATTAAACATTTATATGTACATTTTTCCACTTGTTTCAGTCGAGGGGAAGCAGCTCCTTGATGAGTAAACGCCATCATGTTCGATGTGTCCACATGTGCGACGTGTTCCCTCCGCTGTCCTTCGCGCTCCCTCTCCTTCATACAGGAAGATGGGTCGGTGAAATGAACGTGAGTCAGAATGATTCACTCACTGACTAAAGTAAAAATGACTCTGTTTTCCTGAGAGGCAGGTACATGCAAGGTTCTCCCAGGAAAGGGCAGTGAGCCAGATTTGAGGCTCTAACGCAGGCGGACATCTGTGAAGGCACGGTGACGCTTCACCATGTGTGAAACGCTGCATCAGCTATTACACATCCAAATACACAAACATACCTGAAGAGCATTGTGAGATTGTTTCTAACAGATTCAGAGAATCTGACAGTTAAAAGCAGTTTATCAGAAGGACGGTTTCTATTGCTGTCAACTTTAAAACAGGCTGCAAAGTCTTTATCTGAGCCTGAGTGGATAATGCGTCGCGTTAGATCAATAAAAACTGTCTTTTTATTATCGCCACATAAAGGCCCATTGAATCAAATGTACACATGCCTTTTAATGTGCGTTTCAGTTTGTCTGATGTGTAACTGTACTCAATCAAAAACAGGATGAATGAAAAACACCCTGCTGCTACAGAGTTCTCCATCATTTATTCTTTAAAAGGGCGGACCACTGCCATTGTTTCCTTTTCAACTGCCAAGCACTAAAATGATTAAAACCCTCTAAAAGATCTCCCCTGCTTTGTGTGACTGTCATCAGAATGTATCAGGATCTATACGTTATATACAAATAATCCAAGTGTCTGAGCAGAAGAGCGATTGAACATCCCATTAAGTGAGCCGTGTTTGGCTAAAAGTTTGTCACCTGATTGGACCCAATTTCCAAAGATGGTATGAAAGACTTTATCTGTGAAATATCTGTGAACTTTGTATAAAAGATTTTAAAAAATAATGATAGTATTAAAAAACCTATCAGTGTTTTTTACTCAGCCTGATCTCTTGATATGTCTGTGTGCGATTCGAAATTTTTAAGTTGGTTGTTTGTCTTTATTTAATTTGGTCTTTTTGGGGGGAAATCCAGGGACCGACATTATATACTTTCGATGATATGTGTCATAAAAGTTTAAGAACACAGGAAGCTTAACTTAGTGTACTACATTAAAGTAAAAAAAAGTTATATTTGCATGATTCCTGTATTTTTTTTATAGAGAGAGACAAAAATATATTGTTGTGTACAGAGTGAACTTATGTGGAAAACAAAGTGTGAGGACTGAGATGCTTAGTTTGTTTAATTTGAAGATTTCTGTAATTGTTTTAATCTCTTTTGCTCCTTTTTCTCTCTCTGTGTCTCTGATGTTTTAGATATTTTTTGCCAAGTGATTCTCATTTGGGTGATTGTACTGTATGCTGAAGCAGTGTGCATTACAAAGATGGGGCTAATATATTTTGGTCGCTTACATTTATCAGTTCAGTAGGTCTCACAGATTATTCTCCATTGCAGATATGAGAACCTCTCTTCCCAGTTTGAAGCATGGCCATGTCAAAGCAGCACTTGCTCTCTTTTTTCCCTAATACAGCATTTTTCCTTTTGATTAAAAACATATCATGACTTAAGAGGAGTGTGTTGAAGTGATGCTGGCACACACACACAGTGGATAATGTGATGGTTTGAAGCTAATCTCAATCCATCAGTTAGAAGTTGGTGGTAAATTATTGCAGCATCAGCAGCACCTCCCTGAGCTGTGGCCCTCTCGCTGTTAGCTCAGTGACTGATTTTCATTTCTCCTCCTCTGATCTTAAAGAGATAATTCATTTATTGTCATCAGTGGGTGTCTATGGAAATGCTGTGAGCAATCATTATCCTGCCTGTTGTAGACTGCTGTTTGAGTGGCCTCAGTTTGGAGAAAAGGAGTTTAAACATGGCCAGACTGATTAACTTATCTATCAAGAGGATTACAGCCACTTTAAAACAACAGAAATCTTAATCCATACATAGACTAATTTATAAACCTTTGTGTCAATTTTATATTACAAGTTATTTACAGTGGGGCAAAAAAGTATTTAGTCAGCCACCAATTGTGTAAGTTCTCCCACTTAAAAAGATCAGAGAGGCCTGTAATTTTCATCATAGGTATACCTCAACTATGAGAGACAAAATGAGGAAAAAAAATCCAGAAAATCACATTGTCTGATTTTTAAAGAATTTATTTGCAAATTATGGTGGAAAATAAGTATTTGGTCA
>SSNP01000125.1:1095398-1119402 GCA_006937955.1 Pachypanchax playfairii | reverse complement strand
AGACAGGCTTTACAGTAGGTATGGTGTTCTTTGGATCCAACTCAGCATTCTTTCCCCTCCAAACACGACAAGTTGAGTTTCTACCAAAAAGTTCTATTTTGGTTTCATCTGACCATATGATGTTCTCCCAATCCTCTTCTGGATCATCCAAATGCTCTCTAGCAAACCGCAGACGGGCCTGGACGTGTCCTGGCTTCAGCAGGGGGACACGTCTGGCACTGCAGGATTTGAGTCCCTGGCGGCGTAGTGTGTTACTGATGGTAGCCTTTGTTACTTTGGTCCCAGCTCTCTGCAGGTCATTCACTAGGTCCCTCCGTGTGGTTCTGGGATTTTTGCTCACCGTTCTTGTGATCATTTTGACCCCACGGGGTGAGATCTTGCGTGGAGCCCCAGATCGAGGGAGATTATCAGTGGTCTTGTATGTCTTCCATTTTCTAATAATTGCTCCCACAGTTGATTTCTTCACACCAAGCTGCTTACCTATTGCAGATTCAGTCTTCCCAGCCTGGTGAAGGTCTACAATTTTGTTTCTGGTGTCCTTTGACAGCTCTTTGGTCTTGGCCATAGTGGAGTTTGGAGCGTGACTGTTTGAGGTTGTGGACAGGTGTCTTTTATACTGATAACGAGTTCACACAGGTGCCATTAATACAGGTAACGAGTGGAGGACCGAGGAGCCTCTTAAAGATGTTACAGGTCTGTGAAAGCCAGAAATCTTACTTGTTTGTAGGTGACCAAATACTTATTTTCCACCATAATTTGCAAATAAATTCTTTAAAAATCAGACAATGTGATTTTCTGGATTTCTTTTCCTCATTTTGTCTCTCATAGTTGAGGTATACCTATGATGAAAATTACAGGCCTCTCTGATCTTTTTAAGTGGGAGAACTTACACAATTGGTGGCTGACTAAATACTTTTTTGCCCCACTGTATCTACTTTTGTTATTTGCAATGTACGTTAGCAGAAGAGTTAGCTATCTGTAGCAATTCAAATTAAGTGTGTGACAACTCTGCTAAAAATTCAAAGTATCACTTCCAGAATGACCATGTGATGTGAAACTGATGATGTCATAAAGGTTTCAAAAATACAATTTACATGATACACTATAAACATTTTCTAAGGCTAGAATTGTTTGAAGAATTAACAAGCTAAATGCGATAATAAAGAGGGCCAAGATTTAAGTGGATTCCTGCCATTTAAAAAATAACTTCAACCCACAAAATAGTAAATCACGTAGACTCTGTTTTTAAGCCTTTAGCCAACCATCAGATTTAAATTACAGTCATTCAGACAGAAACATTATGATGTCCCTGTCAAGCGCTGCAGCTAGCTGCCTCTTTTTATATATCACCATAATGTAAAATTTATATATAATGAATAAGATTATGTTTGTATTCACTATGACATTGTTGAAATTGCAGTAGTTTTAAGACATTTGTAGTCCATTTTGAGCCTTACTCAAACTAGCTATTAGCTTACCGGTCCAGTTGGAAATTATCTGTGTTTTTCCAAAATAGTATTGTTCAAACAGCTGTCTACAAAAATTCAGTAGGCTAACAATTGTTCATAACCTTACAGCAGAACCCCACTTCAAGAGCTCTAAACTATCCTAGTACCTCTCATACCAACCAGATACTGAACTCCTCTTATCCATCATTTGTTAATCCGTTCTATGTCTTCAGTTTATTACAAACTTGATTAAGAAATGAGAGAAAAGTGAGAAATTGCAAACTAAAACCGAATACACATAGATTAAAGAATCAACTTACAATCCAGAAGAAAGCCAAATAGATGCACATCTCATGACTTGTTTGTAAAACTACTGCTGCTCAGCTGATTCATTTGTCATTTGTACAGTGACAGCTGGCCATAGATGAAAGGTTAAGTTTCAGTGGTGATAATAACAGACGTGTGTGACCCAGAGATCAAGAAAACTTAAAGAAGTCTTTTAGTATTAATTACAAGAAGAAAATCAAATGGACTGACCTCTGGAGAAATTGTGGTCATCACCATGTCAGCATGGCCAGCGCTAGATTCACCAGCCTGTTTCCCAAGTCATTCTTAATAATAGAAAACTGCACTGTAATCAGATAAGTCAATTCTTCTTTATTAGTGCTGGAGGCTAATCTGTAATTCAGAGCTTTAATTTTTGTAACCCTGAGATCCGGGGCAGTGAAACTTGCTCAAAGGGTTCCACCACGGCACGACCAGATGCAATTCAGTGTCAGGATCCCGTCATTAAGATCAATGTTAATGTCTTTTGCCCTCGCAGATAGCAGCAGCCGGGTACTCATTGCTATTCCAAACACACAGCCCAGTTCTTTGGTACCCTTAGAGCAGAATGATTGGCCTTGGCAGAGCCGGAGAGTTAAAACTCAGCAGCTTCCAAAAACGCCTGTCACTCTGCTCAAAGATGGCAAAGAAGAGAGTTCTTAGTTTACTGAGGAAATCAGATGTCTGACTGATTTGTTTGGAAGCTGAAAGAGTGTTGGAGTTGCAGCAGAAACTTAAATTATTTAATAAAATCCAAGATGAAGAATTCTGACTCAGCATCAAAGTTTAAATTAGGACTCAACATATCAAAATCCTACTCAGTCAATAATTATTCATTTCTGCTGAGCTCTTAATCCCTTAAAACCTGATATGAAATAATAGTCAGGATAACAATATAATAATATATTCATAAATATACGATATTTTATGCCATTAAGTTACAGTTTCACAGTTACATTATAGTTATACAGCTCTCATTTTTTTTTTTTTATTAAAATACTTCCACACTGTAGACATATTAGCACATTACATCACAACATTTTAGGTATTACAGTGCAGCTAGCATAAATCCATAGATGGTTTGTTAGAAACAGTATCAACTTTTTTCATACCAATTTGTAAAAAATGGCCTTGATCGACTTGGAACACAGAAACATAGAAAATACAAATCCTGTTAAAGCAGTAGAACTCTTTGAAACTGACTTATTAATTATGATACGTTGGGATTAAAGGATGCATTCCTTAAATACTTAAAGTTTTCATGAACACTGTGACATAAATGCTACAAGAGGTCCCTGATATGATATATACAGTGTCTATTGTTACCCCGTTCCTTATAGACGCACCAAAATCCCCTTGAAACTCATAATTCTGGATTATTTTTCTGAGAACACAGCAGAAGGACAGAGTCAATACTCTCTCTTTTATCATAAGAGGTTATTTCCTTTTTAAAGTGATATTTTTGATTTTTAAGATCTGGAGCTGAAAATGTCCATCATTGTATCCAATCAAAAGTCCTGTAATTGTGTCCTTTTCCAACCTAAAGGGACCCCCCAACCCCCCTCTGGCTTCATCTCAGCTAAAACCAGAAGGGAAGGATCAGATTAAAGGTTTGGACAAATGGACACAAATCTTGACTTCCTGCTTTTTCTCTTTGTCTGTTGCTGATTTTGACATTTTCTCTTTCGCAGTTTCTGTACAAAAGATCTATTTATATATTTACAATAAATTTGTTATAAAAATAATAAAAATGGGTCTTTTTTCACTTAGATAGATTATGCTGATATAAGTGACTGTGTGACAGTTGAAAATGAGTAACTGTTTTAGTTTTTGCTGAATAGTTCATGTAATTCCATTTTTTTAAACATACACACATAAATCACTTATCTGCTTTATGAAACCTCAGCCCTCAGTATTTAAAAGGCTCATGGCCAGAAATAAGCACCTGAAGAGCAGAAAAGGGCAGTTTGATGAATCATAAACACAATAAGAACTATTGTTCACTGAGAATCAGTTTTAAATGTAATTTTTGGCTGGAGGAGGTGACGATAATAAATGGTTTTATGTGATCAAGGGAATTTATTGTGTACATATCAGTGGTGGGCCGTCATGGCCTTCAAATCTTTCTCTGCAGGCATAAAAAATATCTGAATCACAGGCTGATGTTAATCATATTTCGTCCATGAATACTTATTAAATAATGTCAAATAGTCTGTCCACTTCCTTTAGTAGCTGTTCCCCAGGCTGTGCTGCTTCCCAACATGTAGTTTTATATTAACCAATCACATTTCAGCCATCACTTGTTACCAGGTAGGATCAGAGTCCAAGAACTCTGCCTGGAGGTCTTCACAACCAGTTCCACAAGCCCCTTTAACAGAAAATAAGCCTGATGAATCAGTTGCTTCAACCAATCAGAATTTAAAGGGACTCTAAGCAAGTTTAACCACAAATAAACTGTACAATTTCTTCCTCATACATGCTCCAACAATGTCCTGGGGTCTCATTTATAAAACTTTGAGTAGAATCCTTACTAAAACCGTACTTAAGCTCAGCAAAAAAAATCTACTTACGCCAAGTAAGTTTGGGACCTATAAAACATGGCGTACGCACAGCTGCATGCAATCTCCGCTATATAAATCACACTTTACCTAGAAATGTGCTCAGGTGTTTCTGGATCACAACCCGCCCTCAACACGCCCACTTTCTGCCATAAATGGTCAATGCATAGTGCCTTGTGGATCGCATGCATATAAATAAGCCGGCTTCTCCACCAATTAGGAAGACGACCGCAGATCAAGGATCAACTTCACCGAAGCAGAAATTGAGGTACTTGTGGGTGTAAGACGCATCAACAGCCTCATTTCTGATTAATTAAATTGGAGAAGATTGTGTGTATTAGTGACTCTTTCTGTGGTGTGAAAATCTTCGCTTCACATTCCTGAGAGCAACAACAGGACCCAGAATCCCCACTTTTGTGAATGGTTTCTGTCACTTTCGACACCTTTACCACTGGACCCCAAGCTCAGCAAACCCCCCCACTGTGAAAGCAGTCTTCAATTCGAATCTGGTCTGAGAGCCTCTTTGAAGCTCACACACCCTGCCGAGATAATTTAGAATAAGTGCTGATGTCGTTTAGACCAATCTCCGCTGGACATCTGCTGATGAGAAAGTATAAACATTTCTATGTTTAACCATTAAAGTGTCAGGACACCAGAGCTCGGAGTCCACCATTTCCTACCTTCCTATCAAAGGAAAAATCTTTTTGTGTTTTGATAACGCATACCAAAGTACTCTGCTGTGCTTGAGCAGAGATATGGACGTAAGTCGGGACGTCTCTACTAGGAACCAAAACACCCCCCTTTCTAACAACAGATGTCACTTCAAAGGCCAAACCAAATAGCCTCGATGATTAAATCAAGAAGCCCATTTGAGCAACTCAGAGACTTCAGTACACAGGAACTATTTAATGTGATCACATTTTTTAATACAATCAAACCTTTCTTTACAGGGACGGCACAAACCATTGTCTTTGCTCTGAAGTAATGTTCACCCACTTTAACTAAGTGATAAAATGATTTGTTGTGTGTTTGAAAACTATATTCAGTGAAATTCTGATAATAAGCAAGTAAATTCCAGATGCATGTAACTATTAATCTGATCAATGACTGTTAACCAAAAGTCCTCTCCACAGGACATATCTATAAAACACTTGGTTTTCAGAAAAGAATTTCTACATGAATTAATGATACACTGTTTAGTGAATAAAACAAAATGTGTTTAAATTACTCTCTTCAGTAAATTGCTATAAAGAGCAATGTAATCTAAAATGATCTAAACAATGCCTTGTTTAACCATGTTACAGGTTTAATTATGTTATGTTGAATTAAACTGCAAATCCCTTCTTTATTACTCAGGAATAAATACTGATATGTGTAAAAGTAACATGTTATTAGAATGAGGAAACACTGTTTGTTAATTCTTGTTAAAAGATAAAATTGATGGTAGTTGTAGTTTTCACAAAGAGTGGATGAGTAAGCTTTCTTTTTTATATAGTTTAAGAATCTGTAATTGATACCAGAGGCAGAGTCCTAAAATTTAAATTCCCAAAACGGATTCACCATTGGCTGAGACCTCTCTGGGAACGGCCCCCAGAGGCTGTTCTTAACAGCTGTATAAATTTTACTCCTCCTCTGCCTCACGCCCTTCTCTTCTGACCCCTCTCTCTTTCCTGCCTCTCTCTCCTCGGCTCTCTTCGGCTCTCTCCGCTTGCACCTTTTTTTTCTACTCTGTTAGACTTTCGTCACCTTCATCTTAGTTTTTACTTAATTTTTTTTAAGCCTACTTGGCCCTCGTTTTATCAGTTTTACCTCGTTTTTCGAGTTTAAATCTTTTTGATTTTTCCTTAACAAACTCCTCGTTTGTTTGAAACTTAAGTGTTCGTTTTAACGCAATTCTTTTTTTTTTATCTTCAGAGTTCATTTTTCTTTAAATTTGGCGCACGTTCAAACACGCAAAGTATTTTATTTGAATAGTTTAATTCCACAAAACCCAGACCTTCACGTCACCAACTAAGAGAAAAGACTACAAATCCCAGAACTACTTCCATGGGCCTCCGAGCACAAGACCGGAACCACCACTGAACCCCGATCCTTACACACCGGCACGGAACAACGGTTCTTCTACCTGGGCAAAGTTTCGACACTCGGAGAAGAGCTACTTCGAGTCGACGGAACTCTTTTTGGGAACCACGGAGCAAAACTCTCCACCCGTTGCTGCAAAAGAGTAAGAGATCGATCTCACTTAATCCATGACAACGGATTATAAACTCTGTGGTGGTATTTCTCAGAAGCCCAGAAGTGAAGTCTGTCCCACTCTTTTACTCTTTTCTCTCACCCCAAAAGTACAATCTTCCTTAGGTTTAAAATTCTCTCCTGTGGTAAAAGAGTAGTTACCGTTTCCNACATGGGTGAGGTGGAAAAACAAAAGGAAGTGCTTTTTGGAGGTCACAGCAGTGGCATAACAAATAAGAGAAAATTCACGGAGTGGCATAGCGTTGCTGAAGCTGTCAATGCTGTGAGTTCTTCAGAGAGATCTGTGGTGGATATAAAAAAAAAAGTCTGATCTGAAGGAGGAGGCAAAAATAAAAATTAGTACAGATCAAATGTGTCAGTCATTAAAATATAAAACAAAACCAAATCTCGTTGTTTTTCCCCCAGTGACTCTGGATGACACGTCCAATGAGTCGTCCCGGGCGGCGACCGAGTGGCTGCACAGAGGGACATGATTAGTGTGGTGAACGAAGTGCGAGAAGAACTGCACAAAATATGTGACGTCCTGACTGAAATTTCAGGCACACCTAAAGAATCAAAAATTGTAAACAAATGAAAAATCTTGTCTTCTGTGTTGGTCCTATAAACGACGCATGACATTTTGTCTCAATCTGGCCCCCAGCTGATATTACGCATGTCAGAGCGGGGGCTGTGTGTGTGTGGGCGTGTGTGTGTGTGTGGGGGGGGGTTGTTGTTCTGTGTGTGCACGAAGCGGTACAATCAATAATGCTGCTGGAATTAACAATTTTATCCTTCTCAACAGCAGCACTGCAGGTGCTCTCCATGTCCAAAATGTGCGTAAGCCAGGTTCTTACTCAACTTAAAGTTGCGCCCTTTTTTCCCGCTACGTTTTTCTTTATAAATCCCAAAGTTTGTGTGGAAAGTTGTTTACACAGTTATCCGTGTAAACAAGTTATTGTGGTTACATGAGTCATTGATCTGCAATGAAACGACTCTTTATGCTGTGTTTATGTATAATAAGATGGTTTTTATAACCATAACATAGTTATTGAGGGGTAGATCGATTCAGACGGAGTATTACTGAAGGTCTAGGTGGGATCTGCAAGGCCCGCCACTGGTACATATAACCCCAGCCTCGGGGTCTTCTCCCAGCAGGACAAGCCTAGAAAACCTCTGGAGGGCTGGCGACCACGAGGCCAGCCTGATATACCTAAGTTAACTCCTTCTGATAAAGAGGAGCAGCAGCTCTACGCCACGCTAATCCCGACTCTTTCTTTAACTCATTCACCGCCATTGATGACCAAAATCGTCAATTGCGTCTTTCGACGGGAGGGGTGAGAGAACAGCCGCGCGCATCATGAGAATAAATATCACACCTCTAAAGGACGTACAAGTTGTTCTTACCTGTGTGTGGCAGTGACACTTCATGTGATCATAATGATAATCCATGAAAGAGAAGCGAGTTTTGGGAAGCCATTATGCATCACGCGATGCGTAACACAGGGCGCAAAGCAGAAAAACTTGTGCAGCTCACACCAAACAAAAGTTTGGATAGAAAGAAATGACGACAATCAACGCGGGATGCCGAGCTCACAGCACATATTTCATCCCAGCCAGAGACCTCCATTTTAGCAGACGGGTCCGAGTCACGTGCATTTCACAAAAAGCCTGTTTTGTCAATTTTTCTGCCAGAAAAGGGAGTTTTTGGTGAAATCACCTATTTTCTACAGCAGATTGTACCTTCCTATCAAAGGAAAAATCTTTTTGTGTTTTGATAACGCATACCAAAGTACTCTGCTGTGCTTGAGCAGAGATATGGACGTAAGTCGGGACGTCTCTACTAGGAACCAAAACACCCCCCTTTCTAACAACAGATGTCACTTCAAAGGCCAAACCAAATAGCCTCGATGATTAAATCAAGAAGCCCATTTGAGCAACTCAGAGACTTCAGTACACAGGAACTATTTAATGTGATCACATTTTTTAATACAATCAAACCTTTCTTTACAGGGACGGCACAAACCATTGTCTTTGCTCTGAAGTAATGTTCACCCACTTTAACTAAGTGATAAAATGATTTGTTGTGTGTTTGAAAACTATATTCAGTGAAATTCTGATAATAAGCAAGTAAATTCCAGATGCATGTAACTATTAATCTGATCAATGACTGTTAACCAAAAGTCCTCTCCACAGGACATATCTATAAAACACTTGGTTTTCAGAAAAGAATTTCTACATGAATTAATGATACACTGTTTAGTGAATAAAACAAAATGTGTTTAAATTACTCTCTTCAGTAAATTGCTATAAAGAGCAATGTAATCTAAAATGATCTAAACAATGCCTTGTTTAACCATGTTACAGGTTTAATTATGTTATGTTGAATTAAACTGCAAATCCCTTCTTTATTACTCAGGAATAAATACTGATATGTGTAAAAGTAACATGTTATTAGAATGAGGAAACACTGTTTGTTAATTCTTGTTAAAAGATAAAATTGATGGTAGTTGTAGTTTTCACAAAGAGTGGATGAGTAAGCTTTCTTTTTTATATAGTTTAAGAATCTGTAATTGATACCAGAGGCAGAGTCCTAAAATTTAAATTCCCAAAACGGATTCACCATTGGCTGAGACCTCTCTGGGAACGGCCCCCAGAGGCTGTTCTTAACAGCTGTATAAATTTTACTCCTCCTCTGCCTCACGCCCTTCTCTTCTGACCCCTCTCTCTTTCCTGCCTCTCTCTCCTCGGCTCTCTTCGGCTCTCTCCGCTTGCACCTTTTTTTTCTACTCTGTTAGACTTTCGTCACCTTCATCTTAGTTTTTACTTAATTTTTTTTAAGCCTACTTGGCCCTCGTTTTATCAGTTTTACCTCGTTTTTCGAGTTTAAATCTTTTTGATTTTTCCTTAACAAACTCCTCGTTTGTTTGAAACTTAAGTGTTCGTTTTAACGCAATTCTTTTTTTTTTATCTTCAGAGTTCATTTTTCTTTAAATTTGGCGCACGTTCAAACACGCAAAGTATTTTATTTGAATAGTTTAATTCCACAAAACCCAGACCTTCACGTCACCAACTAAGAGAAAAGACTACAAATCCCAGAACTACTTCCATGGGCCTCCGAGCACAAGACCGGAACCACCACTGAACCCCGATCCTTACACACCGGCACGGAACAACGGTTCTTCTACCTGGGCAAAGTTTCGACACTCGGAGAAGAGCTACTTCGAGTCGACGGAACTCTTTTTGGGAACCACGGAGCAAAACTCTCCACCCGTTGCTGCAAAAGAGTAAGAGATCGNAGAGACAGTGGCTGCACAGAGGGACATGATTAGTGTGGTGAACGAAGTGCGAGAAGAACTGCACAAAATATGTGACGTCCTGACTGAAATTTCAGGCACACCTAAAGAATCAAAAATTGTAAACAAATGAAAAATCTTGTCTTCTGTGTTGGTCCTATAAACGACGCATGACATTTTGTCTCAATCTGGCCCCCAGCTGATATTACGCATGTCAGAGCGGGGGCTGTGTGTGTGTGGGTGTGTGTGTGTGTGTGGGGGGGGGGTTGTTGTTCTGTGTGTGCACGAAGCGGTACAATCAATAATGCTGCTGGAATTAACAATTTTATCCTTCTCAACAGCAGCACTGCAGGTGCTCTCCATGTCCAAAATGTGCGTAAGCCAGGTTCTTACTCAACTTAAAGTTGCGCCCTTTTTTCCCGCTACGTTTTTCTTTATAAATCCCAAAGTTTGTGTGGAAAGTTGTTTACACAGTTATCCGTGTAAACAAGTTATTGTGGTTACATGAGTCATTGATCTGCAATGAAACGACTCTTTATGCTGTGTTTATGTATAATAAGATGGTTTTTATAACCATAACATAGTTATTGAGGGGTAGATCGATTCAGACGGAGTATTACTGAAGGTCTAGGTGGGATCTGCAAGGCCCGCCACTGGTACATATAACCCCAGCCTCGGGGTCTTCTCCCAGCAGGACAAGCCTAGAAAACCTCTGGAGGGCTGGCGACCACGAGGCCAGCCTGATATACCTAAGTTAACTCCTTCTGATAAAGAGGAGCAGCAGCTCTACGCCACGCTAATCCCGACTCTTTCTTTAACTCATTCACCGCCATTGATGACCAAAATCGTCAATTGCGTCTTTCGACGGGAGGGGTGAGAGAACAGCCGCGCGCATCATGAGAATAAATATCACACCTCTAAAGGACGTACAAGTTGTTCTTACCTGTGTGTGGCAGTGACACTTCATGTGATCATAATGATAATCCATGAAAGAGAAGCGAGTTTTGGGAAGCCATTATGCATCACGCGATGCGTAACACAGGGCGCAAAGCAGAAAAACTTGTGCAGCTCACACCAAACAAAAGTTTGGATAGAAAGAAATGACGACAATCAACGCGGGATGCCGAGCTCACAGCACATATTTCATCCCAGCCAGAGACCTCCATTTTAGCAGACGGGTCCGAGTCACGTGCATTTCACAAAAAGCCTGTTTTGTCAATTTTTCTGCCAGAAAAGGGAGTTTTTGGTGAAATCACCTATTTTCTACAGCAGATTGTGAAAGAACGGTAAACGCTAGAAACAAGCTGCCAGAAAATTTTTTTTGCACTAAAGTATTTAATTTACAAATACAATCAAACAAAACACAATTGTTACTTAAAGAGGCCCTTCCATTAAAAATGGTTGTTCTGAGGTTTCTGCTGAATATTTTAGCTCCACAGGTGTTCTTACCTTCATACTGGGTGTGAAAACAGGTCAACAACTTCTCTTTCAGTTTTTATCTCTCAAACTACGCAGGTGGCGATAACACCCGAGTTTGAACGACCTGTATATGTTACGTCACAACTCCTTTGCTCCTTAGTATTCATCAGGTCCCGCAGTTGAAACCACGCCAACCAAAAGCCAAACCAAGCATGCTGCTCACTAAAAAGCCAATCTGAGTCCAGCAAATTCAAATAATGAATATGAACGAGCTGCTGCCGAAGCCTGACGGAAGGAGCCGGAACCACCCAAATTTTAATGCAGACAGATTGAAAGGTCTGTTAATCAGTGTTTCCTGACGTTTTTTAGATATAAAATGTTTCATATTACTGGTTAATATTTAAGAAATAACCACAAAGTCCTGAAATTTGTATGAAATGGCCTCTTTTAAAAACTCAGGATGTGCGAATCGATACTAAAAGCTTGATACCACCGATTCCAGCTTTTGATGTTTTGAATTCAATTATCTTGTTAAAATATTGATATTTTAGTAATTTTAAGTCAATATGCATTTTGTCATTAACTGTTCAATTGTTTAAACCATGTTCAGTTAGTCGGAACTACTTCTTCTTCTGCCTAACAAAGCGCGTGATGTTACAGTATAAAAGCAGAAAGACGCAGAGCGGCACTGCTCACCTGTTGCTCTAGTCCGCTTGCTGTCAGCTAGAATTAACAGAACAAACACCGTCGTGTGGAGCAACTTTAGTGTCCCAAACAGCATCAATGCAGTCTGTAAGTGTATGAAGACTGTGAGTGTTTCACCGGTAGCATGCTATGTGCTTTTACACCGACAGGATCTGTGGAGGAAGTCTACTGTGTGTACTATCAAAATAAAAGCACTAACTTCCAGTCAAGCGTTACAGATGGTGTTTGAAATATTAACTTTCCTTCTACAAATGGTGTTCCTACCCTTAAAATGACTGAACCAACACGTGAAAACACTATAAAACTCCTGAAATATTTAAAAATAAATCATACAACAGAATATGAAGATGTCATGATCAGAGGAGGAGAGGCAGGATCAGGTGCTGCGAGGGTGAAACAGACAACCTTCAGGGATCCAGGTAGGACAGAATGTGGAGTTGTTGAGACTTTTTGCACTATTTCTAAATTGATGAAAGTGATTTAAATCATCTGGTATTTAGGTATTTATGTGTGGTAGTCAAATGAGAACAGCTGCCTTAAATACACTAATTTTAAAATGTAATGTTAGCACGCTGCTGGCTAAAAGCTGTTAGCATAAACACGTATCAAACCAAAAGAGACTTGGTGCGCTGTTGCCATGCACAGTGGGGAAGGAAACAGGATGCCTTGCTCTCCTGGGCTAGTTTGTTAGCCAATCTGAGTCCAGCAAATTTGAATAATGAATATTAATGAGTTGGAGCCAAAGTCGGACAAATCTTCACGCAGACTGATTGAATACCTTATACCCTTATATATATATATATATATAACATTATTGAATCCTTAATGTTTAATGTTTTCTAACTCATAATACACTTGTGAGACATAACTCACGTTAATTTGATCGTCTGGGAGTTCTCATTCTCAACCCCGTGATGCAGCTATGTCAGAGTGTGTACTATCTCAGATGTCTTTTCGTGCAGTTAACCAAACAAACAAACAAACAAACCACTCATGAGCAAGACTTATGTTTATTCACATTCCTGGCAAACTGCCAGGGAAAGCTGAGTATCTCTGCTCATACACTCTCTTCAGAGAGACCTTTTTCTTTTTCTTTCTGCTGTTGCAATTATAACCAAAACATTATCAAAAACTTTGTATTCACATGACAATTTAGTCAGTAATCTTAAACCTCCATATGCATATGCTAATTAAGGACAGCCATCATCCTGAGTGATATGTTATAATATGGATTTTTCTTTGTAAAGGTTGCAGATTCTTTTCTTCATCCAGACTCAGAGGAAACTGCATGAGCAAAAACATTCCTGACCTTTTTAGGGTTCGTGCCAGGTACCTGCAGCGAGCATGAACATAACAGACAAAGAATCGTGCCTTCAACCCTTTAGCCCAGTCCAGAGCCAAAGAACAGAAGAGTTAAGTTTTTCTTTGAGTATTTTAAAAAGAGATGATTGAAAAAGATGACAGGTCATCTGAATTTTATTTGGCTATACACAGAAACAGAGACAACCTTCCAACTAAATTCAACTTTTGAGGTAATTACATAAAGTTTTGAAAGCCTTGAACATGCATCTAGGTCAAACAAGTCCCACACTCATGAATGAAAATCGACTTTGGCAAAAACATTTCCATGAAATGATTCTCAGGTCAGGATGACCTTCAAAAGGTGCATCTTGACATTTTGGCTTGTTTCACCAATGCCAACAGCTCTCACAGTTCACCAAGAGGCTCTTAACATCTGGTCTCCACCTCATCCAGGAAACTAGACTTACTTTGGCAAAAACACTTAGTTTTGCAGGAATCAAGCTGATATCTCATAAAAATGGAAACTTACCCTGCTGAGAGCATTCTGTCTCTAACACTTCAATATCCCACTTCAAAGTACAGGTAGATACAAAAAAGACTCAACTGAAGAAAGAAAGTAACACCCACAGGTTGAATAAATGAGAATAAAGAGCTGGTATTAAATGGTAAATGTCCTGTATTTGTATAGCGCTTTTCTAGTCATTCAGACCACTCAAAGCGCTTTAACAGTACAGTGTTTTTTTTTTACGTTTACCAAATCACACATCCCAATATGTAAATCAGGGTAAGAAGGGAGGGGCTAACAGTCACACAACCCAATATGCAGATCGGGGGGCTAGATGGGGCTCTGTGTCTTGCTCAAGGACACTTCGACATGTGGTGGTAGAAGCCGGGATCAATCCGCCAACCTTCTGATTGGAGGATGACCGCTCTAACCTCTGAGCCACAGTCGCCTCATAAAGAGGCCATTCAAGTAAAAACTGTTTTTCTGAGGTTTCTGTTGAATACTTTAGCTCCACAGGTGTTCTTACCTTCATAGTGGGTGTGAAAACAGGTCAACAACTTCTCTTTCAGTTTTAATCTCTCAAACTATGCAGGTGGCGATAACATCCGAGTTCAAACACCCTGTATTTGTTACGTCACAACTCATTTGCTCATCAAAATCAAATCAAAATAAAATCTAATTAAATCAAATTAGCTCCACAGTTGAAACCACGCCTAGCATGCTGCTGGCTAAAAGCTGTTAGCATAAACATGCATCAAACAGGAAGATACTCGGTGCACTGTTGCCATGCGCAGTGAGGGAGGATACAGGAAGCTGTGCTCTCATAGGCTAGTTTGTTAGCCAATCTGAGTCCAGCAAATACACATAATGAATATTAATGAATTGTGGCCAAAACCTGACAAATCTTCACGCAGATAGATTTAAAGGTCTGTTAATCAGTGTTTCCTAACGTTTTTCAGATATAAAATGTTTTATATTACAGGTTAATACTTAAGAAATAACCACAAAATTGTGAAATTTGTGTGAAATTACCTCTTTAAAGATCCATGGATGTGTACAACCTGCATGAACCTTAACAAGTAAAAAACTCCCAGAAGTTTTATAAGTACACATAGGAAGCCTGCAGATATGAAAGGGCTCCTTGTTTTACCTCAGACAATATTTAAAGATTTTCCAGTTACTAAAAATACTCCACCAATCATTATCAGACTGTTTCTGTAATAACAATATTACTGTCTCTGTTATACTTTATAAGATGGTGCACTCAAAAACATGGCTGATCTGCAAAAAGACAGACCGCTCTGCAAAACAACACTTATGTCTGTCTGCTGTTTACACATGATGATATAGATAAAGGTGCTGGAAAAAAATATGAGAGAAATATGATATTTCTCAGTCTGTGTTCATTCATTCATCATCATCATCATCCTCACTTGTGAGCATTTTCAGTCTGTCATTACCAGCACTTGTCCCCGCCCTTTTTATAAGGGGATTGTTTGCCATTCACTAGTCGACAGTTTGTTGAATGTCTTGTGCTTCAGTGCTTGGAAATGTACCGGACTCGGATTACTCAGATTCTGGATCAGTGTGTTTATCAACCCTGCCAGCGCCTAAGCCCTTGTCTGCATATCTGCCTGCCTACAACTGTAAGTGACTATCTTTTCAACTACTGGATCAAAATATTGGATCATGTTCTGGATTTTTCTGCATGTGTACTGTGAATGAACTCGGATTGTCTGACTAACTGCTTTGCCCCTCGTAACTAGACGCTAGCATGAGCCGCTACATCTTCTGTCTGTTCTAATTACTTACCTCAGCAGCACAAACTCACTGTTCCTCTGCAAAAGTCAGATACTAACCAGTCATCAGTAACCACTTACCTCAAAATAATCACCTCACTGAACCTCCATTGGCATGTGACATCATTCCGTGCTGCCGCCATCTTGGATCTCCTACTCGCAAAGGAAAGTAAAAGGTGCATTGTGCATCGCCTTCATCTACAGTGTGTTTTAAAATAAATTTTTGCTTCAAGTTTTGTTGTGGTGCATTTGGGTGCTGCTGTTATCAGTCTGAAATAACAAGAAACTTGAATGTTGGATTTTGAAGATGCCACAGTTTTAGATCTCTTATCTGGATAAATTCTGAGATTTCTTGTACTTAGCATGTTACACTTCCTTCCTGTGTCCATTGCTACATTTGCTCAGTTTGTGTAGATTCTCACTCATCCACTCTGTAATCACACCTCCTTGTATAAATACTCCCTGGTTTCACCAACATGAGATCAACCAGTTAAATTACCTGCAAACCAGCTCTGTGTTTCTTGCTCTCTTTAGTGATTTGAACTCCAGTTTTAGATCTTTGTGTGCTTTACTTTCAATGTGTCACCAGTTGTACAGACAGGTACAGGTTTACAGAGGTTGCATGATGAGTGCAGCATGGAGGCATACAACAGACTAGCATTGAATGAAAGAGCTGATTCTCCTTATAAAGGGTGAGGACATGCGCAGGGAATGAAGCTAAAGTGCTCATAGGTGGTGCGGATGAGAATATTAAGTGAGCAGCAAAACAGAAACATGACGTGTTCTGCCTGGTTTGAATATTTTATCTCCTCTTACATGCAGTTTGCATAATGGTGAGCTATCTAAGACCTTTAATAATGAAATGAAAATAGTTATTCTCACATCAGAACATCTAACACAAATAAAAAAAACACATTTTGCCTTTAAAAGGCTGCAGCAGCAGAATGAATGTCAGAAGTAGATTGTCATACAATGATTATACGTATTTGACCACAGTGGTCATAATATTAAGGCACACATGTTCCTAAACTGATTAAAGCAGAAAAGACAATTATTGTATAATTATTAGTAATTAATTATTGTAGCAGATGTAGTCAAACATCCCATATTTCTAAACACACATAATTCAGGAACATTTATGTTTGACCCTTTTTTCTGCTTTGAGTTAGTTACTGTAGCTTGAATAATTTAACACTCTTTTCACATTTAATCCACCCTAAAAAACTGAACACTGACTGAAATGTTTCATTTACCGATGTGCCCAAATTTGCTGGTTCCCTCACAGCTCATTAAAATGATGCTTCATTTCTCCTGAAAAGTGATAAATAAAAGCAGCTGTCTAATAACTCCATGTCTTTAGGATGAGACACAGTAAACAAAAACTATCTAAAAAATGTTATTTAACAAATTAATGATAAAATTGTGTGAAAAGATTTGTTGGTCCTCCTAAAGAGTTTTGATAAACTGTTTGATAAAGTGTTTCTTTATTTGTAACATGGGCATCTTCAAGTTTATCATCAGCTAGAAAACCCTAAAACTATTCAAAATAAACTCAAAGGTCAAAATAAGTCTGTTTCTGATCACACCATTTGTTGCATTTTGAACCAAAAAGAGCCCCATGGAAGAAGATGCTCCACTACTGACAGAAAAATACATAAAACTGATTAGAGATAAACACAATGAATGTCAATGAGCCACAAAGCTCCTGGGAGAAAATCCTTAGGACTGATCAAACAAAACTGGGACTTTTTGGCCAGAGATAATTGTGGGTTTTCTGTTTATTTGTTTGTTTATTTAATTGTGGAAGGAGACGAGCAAGTTTGAGAATGTCAGATTAACTTTCTGACTTTCTCACAGTAACACAGATCCATGGCCTACATTGCTGCTTCATTACTGTAGTGAGAAGTGTTCAGTCCTCTGCATATGAGAAACTAAACAACCTCCACAGACTCATGCACAACACAGGAGAACCAGATCTTCAGGTCCAGACTCAGCTGAACACGTACACCTTAAAGATAAAGGACACTCTTTTGAGGACAGTAATCTACATATTGTAGACAAAGAAAATAGACGATTTGAAAGAGGCATGAAGGACGTCGCATGTGTTAAAAGGGAAAAACCTACATTAAACAGAGGAAGTGGCCTCAGGCTCCATCTAACGCCTACAATGCTGCATTAATGATTATTCTAAGGCAGTTTCAAAACAATCAAGGCTGTGAAACAGTTGACTACTACATCTCACATATGTAAGTCACAGGGAACAATGAATTAACAACTCTTACACAGGTGTGTCAGAAACCCTTGTGACTTTAATAATCCTAAGCATTCCTTGGTCACAACAACTTCTAACCCTGGAACTCTAAACTCATGTTAAAACTGAAGAAGCTTTTAGGATGAAAAGTGAAACAGCTTCAAGAAACAGAAAAAAAAGTTTCCAGCTGCCTTTTTGGAAATGTTTTTTGACTGACATGATGTTATGTGTGATTGAGAATCTAAACAAACTTCATTGTTGACATGTTTCAGAACAAACGTTTGCAAGTAAAGTGTTCTTTTACAATGTTGTAACTATTTTGCCAACATGTAATTACATATTTCTAATAGTTTGAATATGTTAAAATTTCATTTAGTTGTATACAAACATCGCTACATTTCAAAGCAACTGGACAGAGAATAGGAGTCTTTTTGTAAGGTTATTTTGACCTCCCTTCTCTTTCTCACTCAAACACACAAAATGATACACACACACACACACATACACACGTTGCAAGAGTTCATCGGAAAATTAAAGCTTCACTAAGAGCTTTTGGAGACTGAAAGGAAAAATATAACTAAAATTAAGAGGAAATAAATAAATAAGTAGATCATTGATTAAAACTAATTCTTAATCTGGTTATGTTCTAATATAAGAAGAAAAGTTCAAAATAAATCATCAAAAATAAGAAACACACTCTAAACATGTATAAATTACACACTGAATCAGAATCTGAGTTGGTTTACTGCCAAGTAGCCTATCATTTGCACAATACAAGGAATTTTCATTGGGTGTAATTACACAGAGAATAAAGCAAAAGTAAGAATTAAAATAAAAATTGACTAGAAAAGCACTCGGAGAGCGCAGACCTCTGCCAAGCAGCACTTGGACACATTGTTGAAAGTATTATGTCCGTATCCTTAAAAAAATTCCATATTCCAGATGGTAATCCGGATCACCCTCAAAATCTAATGGATTGTTACTTGGATCATCTCTGACCTTTCCTAAAATTTTCATCAAAATCCATCCATTAGTTTTTGAGTTATTCTGCTAACAGACAGTCAGACAGATAAACCCAGATGAAAACATTACCTCCTTAGCGGAGGTAAAAAGTTATATTTATCTGTAAAATATATGTTCTGGAATTTACAGTTAATTTATGATAACACAAAGTGCTTATGCAGTTAAGCTGCACAATATTTCCATGGTGAGGTTCTGTGGGGGGGGGTCACTATCATGCTGCCAGCATATTAATGACAGGGCCAATGTTCAGCAGGTGACTTGGTCATGAAAAATGCATCAGGTTAAAGCAGATGTGTCTTTGCTGGCCTCACATCCAGGCTACTACCCATCATGCAGTAGTGTCACCTAATATCTGGTATGATCTACTTCCCAACTGCATCCTGGTGACTGAGTATGTATAAAGATGGACGACATGTCTCAGTCTACATCTATGTTATTATGTTTGTGTCATGCTCTATTTTAGGTATCAGATTCTTCACACTAGAGCAGGTGTGCCCAACTCCAAGCCTCGAGAGACACAATCCTTCACATTTTAGATGTTCCCCCGCTTCAACACACCTGATTCAAATTTGCAACCTCTCAGCAAGTCCTGTAGAAGCCTGTTTATGACCTGTTCATCTGCAGCAGGTGTATTGAATTAGGGGAACATCTAAAATGTGTAGGATTGTGGCTCTTGAGGCCTGGAGTTCGCCACCCCTGCACTAGAGGGTTAGAAGTCCTGCCTACTCACCAACACACAGTCATGGTGGGCGGAGGGGGGGGTTAAGCATCGAGTAACTAAAACCAAATAGTCATGCTAGAAAAAGTAGCAGTTGAAAATGTAGCAGTTGAACAAGAACTACGTGAATCAATAAGCGTTGATATACCGTGTATTTTTAATTTTTCTATGAAGAAATCCCCCATGGGCTGCACGGTGGTGCAGTTAGTAGCACCTTTGTGCATGGAGTTTATATGTTGAATGCGTGGGTTTTCTCCAAGGACTCTGGTTTCCTCCCACAGTTCAAAAACATGCAAGAGGTTAATTGGCGACTCTAAATTGTCCCTAGTTATGAGTGTGTGTGAATGGTTGTTTGTCTATGTGTGGTTCTGCAATGGACTGGCAACCTGTCCAGGGTGTCCCTCACCTCTTGCCCAAAGACCACTGGAAGTAGACACCAGCTCCCTGCAACCCTGAACAGGAAGAAGCAGGTTCAGAGAATGGATGGATGGATGGATGGATGGATGGATGGATGGATGGATGGATGGATGGATGGATGGATGGATGGATGGATGGATGGATGGATGGATGGATGGATGGATGGATGGATGGATGGATGGATATGCCCCATTTGTTTATGGAGGAGGCTGGACTTATCCTGCAATCAGCCACTAGGGGGCAATTGTTTTGAAGTTCTTTATTACATTCCTGTACACATGCAGTTTAGGACCTGAATTTCATCTGAGAGGGTCGTGCCAGTGTTGCTCCCCAGCTGTAGTGCAATCATGTGTGTATGGATCTTCATGCTGTGTACTTGTAAAATGGACAGCTGGTACAGCCTTTTGATAACTTCTACAATGAAGAAGGTTTACAAAATTCAGTCATGATTGAGGGTAGCTGTATCTTAGCAGAGTTTATCGGCTGTTAGTTTTAGATCAAAGATCTGCAACACATATACAAATTTAATCATATTTGTTGTTGAAAAGGCTGGTATGTAAGGAAACAAGTGTTTCTTTCATTAGCTATAATGTCTGTGGCATTGATTCAACATCCTGCAGCTTCAAGGAAAAAAGCAAACTCATTCTGATTTGTTCTAGTTGCTGTTTTTTCATTGAAACTACTTTGTACATTTTGCAAACATTATTGTTGCTATAACTGATTTAACACTAACCTTGCAGCTGTTGCAGCCTTGTGAAGCAACTTGAGAATGAATGATAAGAAAACAAAAACAGATCACAACTAACATCATATTTTCTTGCATAAGCTTGTCTGGTGCTAGAGTTGACAGCGGTGGAGGGAAAATGAATTTTGTGCAAAATTATTAAAGAAACAGAAATAACCTGAGGATATTTTAAATCAAATCCCCTCTGGAAGGACATGGAGAGTGTTGCACTGGGTTCCACACAGTAAAAGTGCCACACACATGAATGGAGTGCAGAACACAGCTCGTTTCTCACTTAATGGTGAGAAGTGGGTGTGAATGTCAGATTGTCAGTTTCAGACAGTCACACATAATGAGTGAAACAGACACCTTCTGCACAGTTTGGGAGATATGTTGTAGGTTGGGGATTTTTGAAATGATCAGACCATCTGATGTGTAGTTTGGAGCATATATCCAGTAAAAACGTAGGACTTGTCCACAGAGTATTGAAAAAAAAACTGGTCTTGATGTACTTTGATTAGATGGTGATTTATCGAAATTATGTATTTAATTGTTTATACATGTTATATTAAAGGAAAAAGGAAGTTGAATTGGTGCTTGGGGTAAATTAACGGCGAGTGTCTGTGATGTTCAGTCAAACAAAATAAATCTCTCAGCTGCTGCTGAGGAGGATCTAAATGGCACCCCTATAATTACATAGAATATTACATGTCATTCACATGAAAAGCATGTCAGGAATCACCTTGTGATTATAAAACTAAAAACACTCATTTAAATGTCTCTTCATTCCTCCTTTTTTCAGCCTTCTTTCATTTTCAATCTTCCTATCCCCTAATCCTTTTTTAAATCTGCTGTAAATTCATCACTCTATGCTTGTTGCTCAGCATGAGGTTAGTAATGTGGAAGCCATCAGTCTGGGTGTTAGTTTTCTACATGTCCTGATCATCTCAATGACTATGGGATCCTGATTCAAATTTTTTCAAACAACAATGGTCCTCAGACATTGTATCATACAAACTCTGTTGGTACACTGACATTTCTGAGACACTGCTTCAAAGATGGTCAGTGAGTAATGAAAACTCCTACAGTAGATCAGTTTTAGTGGAATTTCAATCCATAACCGAAGTGACCCACAACTTCAGTTGTTATCTTGTGCTGAGAAGCAAAGCAGTTCAGAATTGGTGGAGCACATGTTTGTAAATAATACATGAAACCATCAAAAATTCTGAAGAAATGTTTTAAGTGTGCAGCAATTGCCCCAATAAAACTTCTATTTTAAGCTCAACAGTACCATTGGCTTGTTTGTTTACACTGTGTAAGAATAAAACCAATATCAAAATAAATGTAAAAGATGCTGCCAGCGACTAATTAAAGTCCCCATGCACCTGTGTCCGCATAGGCCACTCAGGCCATTGCCTAGGGCCCCATCTGCTAGAGGGAGTGCAAAATCCCAATTATTATTATTGACATAAAGTAAAACCATTTTATCTGTTGTTACTTATTGCAGTTGTTTACTGTTAATATTGTTTTGAGCAAGTTTTATTTTCATTTCACTGTTCCATTTATATTCTGTACTATTCACTTTAGTATAAATAAATATTTATTGCAATGTAATCCAGTTATTGAGTTAGGTTGTTTCTGTTCCAGATGGTAGGGAGCGCTAAAATTCTTTTTCGCCTAGGGCACCATGCGGCTCAGGGCCAGCTCTGCCTGTGTCTCTCACTTAGGCAGAAGAAATGAAGTCTCTGGAGTCTAAAGTCACAGAATGTTAGCAAGCCTTGACACTATAAATCACACAGGTTGTTTATAATCCCCACCACTACATGGTCTTATTTATCACAGGTCTCTCCCACAGCTGTCAACATGTGAGTTGCGAGATTGAGGATAGTTGGACTGTGTATGTTCATTGGTTTGATGTGAAATTGTTGTTTGTTTTGTTTTTATGTAGATCAATCTATCAAAAAGCAAAAATAATGATCAAATAACAAATTTGATTTAAATGCAGCCTAAGGGGAGCATAGGCCATTATCTTCGTTATGCCAGCCTGGGTAAATGCAAAGGGTTATGTCAGGAAATAACCTTGCACTGCAAGATGGATTTTCTCAAGATTTTGAGTTTTCCAAACCCATGAAAATCCATCTTTTACTGCTCCAACTAAACAGTTTGACTCTAAACCACTGGTGGTTCAGACCAATCGTGCGTTAGCATTGTGCTCTGGGGCGGGTGTTGCTGCCGGCAATGCGGACAAAAGTCTTACATTGGTCGTAAAAGGACCAAACAGCCCGTATTAAAGGGCCTGGTACACCATACTACCAGAGCACCGCCCACAGGAATCCCCGAGGGACACGGTCGCACACCTTCTCTAAATCCACAAAACACATAGACTGATTCGGCGAACTCCCATGATCCCTCTAATTCCCTGCTGAGGGTGTAAAGCTGGTCCAGTGTTCCACAGGCAGGGCAAAAATCACAATGTTCTTCCTGAAGCCAATTCTCGACTATCCGACGGACCTTCCTCTCCAGACCCCCCCCAAATAGACCTTGGGAGGCTTGGGATTGTGATCCCCCTATAGTAGGAGCACACCCTATGGTCCCCCTTTTTGAAGAGGGGACCACCATCCTAGTCTGCCAATCAAGAGGAACTGCCCCAGATGTCCACGTGATGTTGCAGACAGCCCCACAAAATCCAGAACCTTAGGAAACTCCAGGTGAATCTTATCACCATAAATTGTATTGATGGTGCATTGCTTCCCTCTTCTGAGATGTCTGACGGTGGATCAGAATCCGCTCGAAGCCATACGGAAGTCTTTCTCCATGGCCATGCTGAACTCCTCCCATGCCCAGGTTTTTGCCGCGGTGACCACATGGGCTGTGTTCTGCTTGGAATGCCGATACGTATCAGCTGCCTCTAGAGTCCCACAAGCCAGACAGGCCTGATAGGACTCCTTCTTCAGCTTGACAACATCCCTCACCACAGGTGTCCACCAGCGGGTTCGAGGGTTGCCACCACGACAGGCACCAACAACCTTGTGGCCACAACTAAGGTCAGCTGCCTCGACAATGGAGCAGACCTGCCAACCTTGTCAAAAAAAATTGAGTACCATTTGGGTTGCCCGGCTTTTTCTTGCAGAAATTTGCGATACATACACACACACACACACACACACACACACCTCATGCCTTCATCAGCTCACGTTTGGATTACTGCAACGCCCTTTATATTGGATTGAGCCAAACTTCACTGCGCTGTCTTCAACTTGTGCAAAATGCAGTGGCCCGGTTCCTC
>SSNP01000125.1:1032035-1095388 GCA_006937955.1 Pachypanchax playfairii | reverse complement strand
ATGGATGGATGGATGGATGGATGGATGGATGGATGGATGGATGGATGGATATGCCCCATTTGTTTATGGAGGAGGCTGGACTTATCCTGCAATCAGCCACTAGGGGGCAATTGTTTTGAAGTTCTTTATTACATTCCTGTACACATGCAGTTTAGGACCTGAATTTCATCTGAGAGGGTCGTGCCAGTGTTGCTCCCCAGCTGTAGTGCAATCATGTGTGTATGGATCTTCATGCTGTGTACTTGTAAAATGGACAGCTGGTACAGCCTTTTGATAACTTCTACAATGAAGAAGGTTTACAAAATTCAGTCATGATTGAGGGTAGCTGTATCTTAGCAGAGTTTATCGGCTGTTAGTTTTAGATCAAAGATCTGCAACACATATACAAATTTAATCATATTTGTTGTTGAAAAGGCTGGTATGTAAGGAAACAAGTGTTTCTTTCATTAGCTATAATGTCTGTGGCATTGATTCAACATCCTGCAGCTTCAAGGAAAAAAGCAAACTCATTCTGATTTGTTCTAGTTGCTGTTTTTTCATTGAAACTACTTTGTACATTTTGCAAACATTATTGTTGCTATAACTGATTTAACACTAACCTTGCAGCTGTTGCAGCCTTGTGAAGCAACTTGAGAATGAATGATAAGAAAACAAAAACAGATCACAACTAACATCATATTTTCTTGCATAAGCTTGTCTGGTGCTAGAGTTGACAGCGGTGGAGGGAAAATGAATTTTGTGCAAAATTATTAAAGAAACAGAAATAACCTGAGGATATTTTAAATCAAATCCCCTCTGGAAGGACATGGAGAGTGTTGCACTGGGTTCCACACAGTAAAAGTGCCACACACATGAATGGAGTGCAGAACACAGCTCGTTTCTCACTTAATGGTGAGAAGTGGGTGTGAATGTCAGATTGTCAGTTTCAGACAGTCACACATAATGAGTGAAACAGACACCTTCTGCACAGTTTGGGAGATATGTTGTAGGTTGGGGATTTTTGAAATGATCAGACCATCTGATGTGTAGTTTGGAGCATATATCCAGTAAAAACGTAGGACTTGTCCACAGAGTATTGAAAAAAAAACTGGTCTTGATGTACTTTGATTAGATGGTGATTTATCGAAATTATGTATTTAATTGTTTATACATGTTATATTAAAGGAAAAAGGAAGTTGAATTGGTGCTTGGGGTAAATTAACGGCGAGTGTCTGTGATGTTCAGTCAAACAAAATAAATCTCTCAGCTGCTGCTGAGGAGGATCTAAATGGCACCCCTATAATTACATAGAATATTACATGTCATTCACATGAAAAGCATGTCAGGAATCACCTTGTGATTATAAAACTAAAAACACTCATTTAAATGTCTCTTCATTCCTCCTTTTTTCAGCCTTCTTTCATTTTCAATCTTCCTATCCCCTAATCCTTTTTTAAATCTGCTGTAAATTCATCACTCTATGCTTGTTGCTCAGCATGAGGTTAGTAATGTGGAAGCCATCAGTCTGGGTGTTAGTTTTCTACATGTCCTGATCATCTCAATGACTATGGGATCCTGATTCAAATTTTTTCAAACAACAATGGTCCTCAGACATTGTATCATACAAACTCTGTTGGTACACTGACATTTCTGAGACACTGCTTCAAAGATGGTCAGTGAGTAATGAAAACTCCTACAGTAGATCAGTTTTAGTGGAATTTCAATCCATAACCGAAGTGACCCACAACTTCAGTTGTTATCTTGTGCTGAGAAGCAAAGCAGTTCAGAATTGGTGGAGCACATGTTTGTAAATAATACATGAAACCATCAAAAATTCTGAAGAAATGTTTTAAGTGTGCAGCAATTGCCCCAATAAAACTTCTATTTTAAGCTCAACAGTACCATTGGCTTGTTTGTTTACACTGTGTAAGAATAAAACCAATATCAAAATAAATGTAAAAGATGCTGCCAGCGACTAATTAAAGTCCCCATGCACCTGTGTCCGCATAGGCCACTCAGGCCATTGCCTAGGGCCCCATCTGCTAGAGGGAGTGCAAAATCCCAATTATTATTATTGACATAAAGTAAAACCATTTTATCTGTTGTTACTTATTGCAGTTGTTTACTGTTAATATTGTTTTGAGCAAGTTTTATTTTCATTTCACTGTTCCATTTATATTCTGTACTATTCACTTTAGTATAAATAAATATTTATTGCAATGTAATCCAGTTATTGAGTTAGGTTGTTTCTGTTCCAGATGGTAGGGAGCGCTAAAATTCTTTTTCGCCTAGGGCACCATGCGGCTCAGGGCCAGCTCTGCCTGTGTCTCTCACTTAGGCAGAAGAAATGAAGTCTCTGGAGTCTAAAGTCACAGAATGTTAGCAAGCCTTGACACTATAAATCACACAGGTTGTTTATAATCCCCACCACTACATGGTCTTATTTATCACAGGTCTCTCCCACAGCTGTCAACATGTGAGTTGCGAGATTGAGGATAGTTGGACTGTGTATGTTCATTGGTTTGATGTGAAATTGTTGTTTGTTTTGTTTTTATGTAGATCAATCTATCAAAAAGCAAAAATAATGATCAAATAACAAATTTGATTTAAATGCAGCCTAAGGGGAGCATAGGCCATTATCTTCGTTATGCCAGCCTGGGTAAATGCAAAGGGTTATGTCAGGAAATAACCTTGCACTGCAAGATGGATTTTCTCAAGATTTTGAGTTTTCCAAACCCATGAAAATCCATCTTTTACTGCTCCAACTAAACAGTTTGACTCTAAACCACTGGTGGTTCAGACCAATCGTGCGTTAGCATTGTGCTCTGGGGCGGGTGTTGCTGCCGGCAATGCGGACAAAAGTCTTACATTGGTCGTAAAAGGACCAAACAGCCCGTATTAAAGGGCCTGGTACACCATACTACCAGAGCACCGCCCACAGGAATCCCCGAGGGACACGGTCGCACACCTTCTCTAAATCCACAAAACACATAGACTGATTCGGCGAACTCCCATGATCCCTCTAATTCCCTGCTGAGGGTGTAAAGCTGGTCCAGTGTTCCACAGGCAGGGCAAAAATCACAATGTTCTTCCTGAAGCCAATTCTCGACTATCCGACGGACCTTCCTCTCCAGACCCCCCCCAAATAGACCTTGGGAGGCTTGGGATTGTGATCCCCCTATAGTAGGAGCACACCCTATGGTCCCCCTTTTTGAAGAGGGGACCACCATCCTAGTCTGCCAATCAAGAGGAACTGCCCCAGATGTCCACGTGATGTTGCAGACAGCCCCACAAAATCCAGAACCTTAGGAAACTCCAGGTGAATCTTATCACCATAAATTGTATTGATGGTGCATTGCTTCCCTCTTCTGAGATGTCTGACGGTGGATCAGAATCCGCTCGAAGCCATACGGAAGTCTTTCTCCATGGCCATGCTGAACTCCTCCCATGCCCAGGTTTTTGCCGCGGTGACCACATGGGCTGTGTTCTGCTTGGAATGCCGATACGTATCAGCTGCCTCTAGAGTCCCACAAGCCAGACAGGCCTGATAGGACTCCTTCTTCAGCTTGACAACATCCCTCACCACAGGTGTCCACCAGCGGGTTCGAGGGTTGCCACCACGACAGGCACCAACAACCTTGTGGCCACAACTAAGGTCAGCTGCCTCGACAATGGAGCAGACCTGCCAACCTTGTCAAAAAAAATTGAGTACCATTTGGGTTGCCCGGCTTTTTCTTGCAGAAATTTGCGATACATACACACACACACACACACACACACACACCTCATGCCTTCATCAGCTCACGTTTGGATTACTGCAACGCCCTTTATATTGGATTGAGCCAAACTTCACTGCGCTGTCTTCAACTTGTGCAAAATGCAGTGGCCCGGTTCCTCACCAGCACCCGTAAACGTGACCACATCACTCCTGTTCTGTACTCTATACACTGGCTCCCCATTGACTACAGAATCCAATACAAAGTACTGCTGTTTGTTTTCTGTTCTGTTCATGGCCTAGCACCATTATATCTGTGCAACATGCTCACACCATACCAGCCCTGCAGAGCTTTACGTTCTGCTGACCAACACCTGCTAGTGGTCCCACAGCCCAGATATAAACAATGGGGTGATCGTGCCTTCGCTGTGGTTGGACCAAAGCTCTGGAACTCTCTACCTGTTGAACTTTGTTCCATCACAACTCTCTCCTTGTTTAAAGGGACTTAAGGCAAGATTTGTGAAAAACTACACATGCATTTCCAGTTTATTCAATGCTAATGGGTCATGAAGCATTAAAAACCCAAAATAACGAGGCCATCCGCATATATGTCTGTTGCCTTGGAAACGCTGTGTGCTACATAATGCGCTGCAGTTCGACGTCCGAATTTCCCGGACAGTTGTAGGGATGTGACGTAAATTGACGCTGCATGCGTGTTGCCGACAGCTCTTGAACAGGAAGTACATGGCCGCCGTGGACTTGGATTCAAACACTGAAGGTATACTTATGGATGTTTCTGCAGCCAGCAAACGACCTGCATCCACTCTCACCCCCCCAAAAAGTGGCACCACGAAGAAAAAAAAGACTTTATCAGCGGCATCTCGTGAGTCTAAAAAAAAATATGACCGAAGCCGGGCAGGCACCTGCATAAATATTGGATATGCGTTCGGTTCATGGAGGGAACTTCAGCTGCATTTGGGAGTGAAAACGGATGCTGACATGGCTCATTTCCTTGTGACCAGGTGAGAAAACATTATAGGTTGTGTTTAGAGCCTGATACAGTATGAAAATGATGAGATCAAATCAAATAACAGAGTGGAGAGACCTGACGTGAAGTATGTTAGCCTCCCCGGTGCAGTGCTGTGAAGACGAACCGTCTGTAAAGTGTCTGTGCGCGCTCCCGTGCCGGCTTGGCTGGTGGCTGCAGTTAGCCACAGCGCCTGTCGCGGCAGCACTGAGTCAGATTTTGTAAAGCTGCCTTAAGTTCCTTTAAGGCCAGATTGAAACATCACTTGTTTAAATTAGCTTTTCAATATTGAGTGTCGCATCACTTGGAAACAGTTTCTTAGTTATTTTTGTGGATTTGACTGCTTCAATGTATCTCTTGCTTTTTAGCCTTGTTTTTGCTGTTCAGCGCTTTGGACAACCTACAGTTGTTGTAAAGCGCTTTTATAAATAAAAATTGATTGACTGATTGATTGATAAGGCAAAAATACACACACACGTGCACCGTTGCCTCTTTCTCTTTTTTCTGTAGGCTATATATTGGACTTAATATTTACTCTATACAACAAATAATTTCTACACATTTCACATCAAATGACCACATTGGTTGTAAGATTCAGATAATTTATTCAATATTTGATTTTTGTCAATGAGATTAAGAAAGAGGACTATTTATTTTTGCCCTCTCTTCTCTGTTAATACATGTGATGATCAGTGACCAGCTGTTGTGCGCTGCTGTGCGCACTGATGATCAGTGATCAGCGCTGCTGTGCACTGATCACTGATAAAGCGACATGCAAATTTTGTGCGTGCGCTCGTGCATGTATCGTTCACAGTTGGCCAGCAACACCAGTCCAGTCGAGGACCAATCAGCAGAGGTTTCATTGACGGACCATTGCCTCCCGCGTAAGGTTATCAAAGCTATAGCGATGGGTTAGGGAGGTCGTTTGTCGCCTCCAGTGTGTTGTGCCCATAAGTTTACACAAGGTTCACATTCACCAAAGGCTGTCCGGTCCGCTGACACACACAGACCCGCACACGCGCGTCCTCACATACCAAGAGAATTTACCTTTTTAAACGTATGTATATGCAACCCGTCCGCCACGGACCTTTTAAAAGTAAAAAATATATATATATCACGCCCTCTGCTTTTTTCACAAATCGCACACTGGGTAACATCTAACAGGACTGATGAACCAACAGCTAGTCCAAACTCAGCCAAGACCAAAGTGTCAGGGTGTGGTTAAATGGAACCAAATGAAATGAAAAACATGATGAACTCAGTAGAGCAGAAATCTGTCATTCAAGAACAGAAAATAAAATGCTGACCTGGGAGCAAAACAGTTCAAATAATCCAGGATAGACACAGATAGAACAGAAGAACTTGGCTGAACAAGAAAGCTGTGTATCATAAAGGGTTGATAAGCAATTTTCTAGTTTATTTTTACTTTTACTTAAAAACAGACTCGACGATGCATTTAGTGAAATGGGTGGAGCTTTGGAGTGTTTTTGGGATACAGTTCATCACATACCTGCCTCCATGTCTCTACTGACAAGTGAGAAATTCGACAGATGTGGCTCTGTGTAGGTACTAGCTCAGCCATATGGCTCTGTCGTAATTAAACATCGTTGAACTAATAACAATTGATGTGCACCATCTTGCTTTACCACAGCTATGCCATAAAACTGTCTTTTAACAGGTTTGCTCACCACAAACCATCTTAAAACCCTCCTTTTTTTAAATCTGAAACTTTGTAATCATTATGTATCCAAAATTATATTTTCCTCTGACTGCCTTGTCCTAAAATAAAAAGAACAACTGCTTAAATGAAGATGCGCTACACTGTCATGAAAATAATTGTCATGCATTTTCGTTGTGATGATTGAAGTGGGGGTTCCACTGCTGCTGACAATACTGTGACAGAGATGTTAACTCAAATACAGTACTTGAATGCAAATAATGAAACAGAGCTGAGATATTCCTAATAACATGACTCTAATGAGCACTCACTCACACGGCTCCTCGAACCAATCAGGCTCATTAAAAACCTGTTGGAAGAATCCTCTGCATTTTTAATGTAGAGCGATGCATTCAAGATTCTGCCAGATGTTTTATTCATTATGCTTAAAAATAAATGGCATGTGGTGAATAGCAAATGTATTTTTGGACATATTTGTTCACATTCTTCTTTGGATATGCAAGCATGTGCGCTCCTTGGCAACTTTTTGTGTATGTGCGTTTGTGTAAGAGAGGATTACAGATAAGCATAGAATCAATGAAAATTGGAAATGTGAGGAGAAATGAATGTGGCCTGTGATGTAAGCTTGTGCTTTCATGTGTTTCTGTTTCAGATTTCCTGAGGAGTTTGGCTGCATTTCAAATTGTGAAGCTACGCAGTGATCTTAGCACTGGCAGCATCTTAATTCATCTGGAGGTGCGACTATGTTCACTGACATAAGCCCGAGGTGTCACTGATGAGCTGCGTGTGAGAGGGTTGCTAAATGTTTTCCAGTAATATATCTTTAAATAGCAACTCACCCTCAAAACAGCTTTTTTCTGCTTATAAACTGTATTAGTGGGTCTTTACCAATGCAACCTTTCAGTTTCTGGGTATTTTTTTGACATTTTCATGTAAACTTGTTAAATTCTACACTTTTTGGTTTAAAAACGTCTTAGTGCTGCCCTCTTAGGGTTGAAAGGTGGTTATTGCATTTGAATTTTATGATTGGCTGAAAGTGATACATGTCCACGTCTGCGGTACATGTATACATCACCAGCATCGTCTCTAAGACACGCCTCCTGGAGTATAAAACCATCTCTCTTACAGACACACTTGCCCCCGCCCGCCCACTGTCTCCAGCATCTCACCGATGCACACAGGGATTTAGAGCAACTGGATGAAAACTACGGCAAAGAGAATAACTAATATCAGTCAAATCTGGGCAAAGATTTTATTTTACTGCAGTGATTGTGTGGATGTGATTTGTGCACGTTATATTTTTATTCAGACATTTTCTCAGACCCATGTCAGCAACACGGCAATAGCTTTAGCATTGTGGCTAACAACAATCAATCAGTAAACTACTATGAAAACTACGACAAAGAGAATAACTCATATCATTAAAAGATTAATTAAATCGGGGCAAAGACTTCCCTGCAGTGGTTTTGATTGTGTGGATGTGATTTATAGACGTTATATTCTCATCATGGTCGGGTTACCTGTCTACAACACGGCAGAGTCATACTGAAGCAAATCTAAACACGGAGAAGTGCTACACGTCAATCACAGCTCAGTACCACCTCTTAAAGTAACGCCTTCTTCAGCATTTTTTGAAAAAGTAGTTAGAAGGCAGGAAGATAATTTAGAGGGTGTGAGTTCCTCTTTAACAGCAACAGCAGCTAATATCAGCCTGTATTTCCACATCCAACATACTAAAAATAACAATCCTCAAAGAAATACATATCACTTGCTGCTTGTGTTGAGAAATGATGGAGTTATGTTGTTTTAATCAAAGTTTTAAAAGTATAATTAAACCCAATCTGTTAGTATTTGTAGTGTCTTTAGTGATCAACTCTCAGCTATTGTTATATAAAACTACAGTTCAACATCTGTAGCCATTTTTGTGTTTGCTATAACATGCTAAAATTTGTTTTGGCAGCCATCTTGATCTGAGTTAACACCAAAGGTAAATCACTTGTAGACGTGCAGCAGAAGAATACGAACAGGATACAGACTGACAGAAACAGCTTGGGTTAGAATGTGAGGAATGCAACGAGCAAGCAGTGAGCTGCTGAAAGACGGGCTCGTAAAGGGAGACAGACAGGTGAGAGCAGGTGCAGAGAATGAAACTAGATTACAGGACAGGGTGTGAACGTGGGTGGCGTGAACACAAAACACAAGATACCAAAGTAACTCAAACTGAAACCAAATCACAAAACAAATAAAAGACAAAAAGGAAATGGAAACACAGACAGAGACGGAACAGAACAGGATCAAATGAGACATTTGTTATAAATACAACTTACATCATTTTGAATCTTGTTTAGTCATGTAGTTTCGAACCCCTTCAGGTCTTACATGTACTGGGATGGACATGATGTATTTTGGGGTTAAACAAATAAAATAAAAATCAGTGATTTTCTCATGTGTCTGATTATCCAATGAGAATATGAGCTATTGACTTGATCGCCAAGATGGTCAGATATTAGAAAAGACAAGACATGGCTCAAATGCAAGAAAAGAAGACTCTGATTTATCAATATTCCAAGTAAAGAGCGCAATATTGTGTGCGCAGCAAAACCTTTGCGCCAAGGGCGTGTTCCTGATTTGTAGGTGATCTACTAAGATTGCTCACGCAATTGATAACTGGTGCAAACAACAATATTTAATTGAGGAGTTTGCCGGCGCCATACTCTTGCAGGTGCAAGAAAGGCACAAATGGGAAAATGAAATTCGAGCCATTGGAGCTTCAAATACAAGAAGAAGAGGCAAAAAATATATTGTTGAGCTGCAGCTCAAGACATCTTCAGGCTCCTCTCTGTGATGTTGTGGAATGTTGTGCAACACACAGCAAACAGCAGCGCAGGACAACCTGGTGCGTAAAGTTTACCTCCAGTGTGGTCCAAACACTGAAACCTGCTTTTCAGGATTCCGAAGGTGCTCCATAATATTTCTAGTCTGTATGTGGGTCAGATTATATCGATGTTCCTCCTCAGTCAGGTTGAGGACAGGTGTGCCATTATCTTTAGAGTCAGGAGCTGCTTTCAGATTCATAAATGTGTGGAATGATATTTACACGGCACAAATAACGTAACACACGCAATGTATCTCAAGTGTTTGGAAAATTAATGTATCTGCCCGCGTAACACCGCATTCAAAACATGTGACACACACTGGACAATCTACCCTGGGAGACGCAGCACTAACGGCCACAGTGTGCTGGAATGATTCAGACGTCTTCTCGCACCAATCACTGCATCAATTTTTGCGCCGAGTTAAGACTTTTCAAAGGCAGTAAATATAGGCGCAAAAAGTTTCAGGTTTGATAAATCACACTGCGCCTGGAACCACCCACCCACGCATGCAAGGTCTACCTACTTTGCTAACCTTGTAAATATGAATAAGCGAAACCCCAAAGTAGTTTTTGATACAATCCAGAGAATTGTGTCACTTCCGGCTCCTCCTGTGCCTATTTTCACCATTGATGACTGTAATAAGTTTCTAGCATATTTTGTGGCAAAAGTGGAAGAGATCAGACAAAATGTGAATCCGTTTAATGCGAGCATGTCCTGTGTCTCTTCTTTTACTTGCTTCTGGTCTGTGTTTTCTCTCGTGACTTTGGAGGATGTTATGGTGTTACTGAGGAAAATGAAACCCTTGTCTTGTCCTTTTGATGTATTACCTACAACTTTGTTTTACAAAGTCATTGATGTTGTTGCTCCATATGTTGTCAGCATCATCAATGTTTCCCTTTCTACTGGGTTGGTTTCGAGCTTTTTTAAACAAGCAGCCATAAGTCCAATTTTAAAGAAACCCAACTTGGACCCAGCAGAGCCTGGTAATTATCGGCCCATATCAAAATTGCCCTTTCTCTCCAAAGTCCTAGAGAAAGCCGTTGCGCAGCAGCTCACTGCATTTTTGGACCAAAATGAAATGTTGGACAAATTCCAGTCTGGCTTTCGTAAGATGCACTCTACTGAGACTGCGCTGTTAAGAGTGTCTAGTGACATTCGGATGGCCGCTGACTCTGGTCAGTATTCAGTTTTGGTCCTATTGGACTTATCTGCAGCCTTTGATACTGTGGATCATAAACTTTTGTTACAGAGATTGAACACTGACTTTGGTATTTCCGGAACGGTCTTAGATTGGTTTTCTTCTTATTTGACAAATCGTACTTTCTCTGTGTGTGCGAATAACATTATGTCTGAAGCCACCCCATTGTTGTATGGTGTTCCACAAGGGTCAGTCTTGGGTCCGATTTTGTTTTTATTATACATCAGCCCTCTCGGCAAAATCATCAGCCATTTTAAACATGTGTCCTATCACCTCTACGCTGATGACATTCAATTGTATGTTTCTTTTAAAGAGTCAGAGTTGCATAAACTGTCAGAGTTAACGGACTGTCTGTCGAGTGTGAAAACCTGGCTCACAGAAAACTGCCTTCAGTTAATCTCTTTTATTGTGAGTCACCTTGGTTCTTTGGGCTCTTCTGTCCAGTCGAGCATCAGAAATCTTGGTGTTTGGTTTGACCAGTCTCTGTCTCTGGACAAACATTCGAGACTTTTGGTCAAAATTTGTTTTTATCATCTAAGAAATATTGCAAAATTGAAGACAGTTTTATCTAACACTGACTTGGAGTTGGTGATTCATGCTTTTATTTCTTCTCGTTTAGATTATTGTAATTCTCTTTTCACATGTTTTAACAAAAATGCTCTTGATCGTCTTCAGCGAGTCCAAAATGCTGCTGCAAGACTTTTAACCGGGTCCAGCAGATGATCACATATCACGCCAGTGTTGTCTTCTCTGCACTGGCTTCCCATTAAATTTCGAATTGATTTCTCATTTTGACGTTCAGAGCCTTGCATGGGCAGGCTCCAAAATATATTTGTGATCTCCTTCACTCGTACATATCTGGTCGCTCGCTCCGATCTTCAGACCAGAACCTCCTCATGGTTCCAAAAACTCGCTGTAAAACCAGAGGAGATGGATCCTTTCAGGCCGTGGCTCCAAAACTGTGGAATGCCCTACCTTTGCCCCTTCGTGAGGCTGACACTGTTGATTCTTTTAAAAGGCAGCTGAAGACACTTTTATTTGGGCGAGCTTTTGGTTGACTGGACTTTTGGCATGATTATTATTCTTTTTTATCTTTTACTGTTTGCTGTTTATTGAATTAATTGTGAAGCACTTTGTGATTTTTATCTGTGAAAGGTGCTATATAAATAAAGTTTATTATTATTATTATTATTTACATGTTCTCCTCCCAATATTTTACCTTCTGACAGAAACGTCCACATTGAAAATTCATCAAGGGCAAAAGAGCTAAAAGGATTTTGCGTATCTTGCTGCAGGTTTAAAAAGCGCAGTTTTACCTGCATGTTGTTAGTAAATCACCTGCTGCTTGTTTTTGCGGCTGCTGAGAGGTTTGCGCCTGTTTTAACAACCGCAAACCTGATAAGTCAGGCTCTAAGTGCTGTTTTCCAGAAAAAATACATTTATGTACATGTTAGCTTGATAAAATTGCCATTGGTATAATTTTTACATTTTTGGGTGATAGAGTTTGAAGCTTTTTTAAAAATATTTAATATCAATAAGTTCTAGGATCTAGGATAAGTCATGGTTGTTCCCTGTGTAGGTTGGACTTCACCAGGCGTACCCCTTCTCACCGATCCTCTTTGGGATGCTCATGGGTGGCAGGAACGGGTTCTGGTTTGGGAGCCTCAGAATCACATCTCTGCTTTTTGCACATGATGGAGTTCTGTTAGCCTCTTCAAGCCATGACCTTCAACCTTGCAGCTGAGTGTGAAGCAGCCAGGATGAGAATCAGCTCCTCAAAATCTGGAAAAAGGTGGAACACTTCCTTCAGATTGGCAGTGTGTCTTTGTCTCAAGTGAAGTTTAAGTATCTGGTCATCTTGTTTTCATGAGTGATGCTGAACAGAGCAGAAGATGGACCAAAGGATTGGGACTTCATCTGCGGTAATGAGGCCACTGCTTTGGTCTGTTGGCTGCTTGCTAACGTTTGCATGTTGTGTGTCGATTAAACACCAGGTGAATTGAGTTAAACACCTGCAAAAAAAATATTAACAGACCTTTCAATCTGTCTGCATTAAAATTCAGGTGGTTCCGGCTCCTTCCGTCAGGCCTCAAGCAGCAGTTCATTCATATTCATTATTCACATTTGCTGGACTCAGATTGGCTAACAAACTAGCCTATGAGAGCAAGGTATACTGTTTCTCTCTTACGTCTTATGCTAACACCTTTTAGCCAGCAGCATGCTAGGCGTGGTTTTAACTGTGGGAGCTGCCGAATACTAACCAACAAAGGAGTTGTGATGAAACAGATACAGGCCGTTCGGACTCGGGAGAACTCGGGTTTCATCGCCACCTGCGTAGTTTGAGAGATAAAAACTGAAAGAGAAGTTATTGACCTGTTTTCACACCCACTATGAAGGTAAGAACACATGTGGAGCTAAAATATTCAGCAGAAACCTCAGAAAAAATGATTTCAATGGAAGGGCCTTTTTAAGAGACTCAAGCGTTGACAGTTTTTTTCTGTACATTTATTTAGCAGCAGCTGTTCTTGTCATAGCAAACAACATTTGGTCACACAATCCCTGGAGTGTGTGTTAGTGTCTGTGTGTGTAGAAAGAATGAAGGAGAGAGGTCTGCAGTGTGATTCAGCATGAAACTGATGTGTCTGTGCATTTGCAGAATTGCCCCCCCGCCCCCACTCACCCTTTAGTAACTTCTTATATTTCAAATTCTAAGATCACACACGTATAGTCTCACTTATCTGTAGCAAAAACCCTCATGTTGTCACAGCCTGGGAATATCTACACAAAAAAACGAACTCTAACTCAAGTCCAAGACTCAGAGCTGTTAACTCAAGCGGAGCGATGTCAGACCTCAGATCAGCCTCAACAGAAACCAGGGCTTATGAGTGCCATGCCCCATATAATCACCAGCAGCCGTTCACTTAACCAAGAGCTTTGTTTGAATCCTTGTGTGTGTTTACCCAGCAGCAGTTCTTCTTGACAGAGCTGTCCTTGCACAAAGAGGTCATTTGCAAAGACAAGCACATAGCGCCAGCGAAAAACTGGGACTGTTATGTGCTTCTGACCCAAACAGGAACAAATGGATATAGAAGATGGATAAAAAAATGTGATTACAAGAATTATTTTAAAATTCTGACAAGTGGGTCTTGACTGATTTTTTAAAAACCTCTGACATCTGAGGTATGTTGTTCTCTTTTTCTACTGAGGTGGTTTGTATCATGATGAGGAGATATAAGAGCTCCTCTCTTTGATGGAGGATTCATCTGAGGCCTGATGAGGGATTTTAAAAAATCCTTTTAAAAAGCAGAAGAGATAAAGGTTAGTGTTTTTCAGACGAGATAGTACTTTGTTAAAGCAGGGAGAGAGAATTTTACTGATTGAGGTTTTCTGAAGCTGAAAGTTACAATAAATCGAGGAGCAAAGTCCAGGTGGTGAGTTTGGTGGAGAGAGAAAGTGGTGGAGTTTTATTCAAGGGTAAATTGTTTCCAGCAGGTGAAACAAACACAGTAGCATTTTCTTCACTGACGACTTTGAAGGTAAAAAAAAATCCATTTAACAGGGAAGTAGTTTCATTCACATCCTGTCTGAAACGGCAGGATAAAAACAAGAACATCACTTCTTTAGGAACACATGAATTAAAGAAAACACTTTTCTATAAGGAGAACTGTGGTCACAAGTTTCATTGATGTGACTTCTACTTCCTGTCATGTTGTATAACGCTTGAGTTTGAAGCTGGATTCGAATGCAGCAGGTAGAATACGACTGGCATTTAGAGCAGAACAAAGGTACAGTGACAGGAACGTCTCTGTGGCAGAGCAGAGGGAGATCATCCAAAAACAGTCCAAGATCATTTCCAGAGACTCCTCTAGATAATAATGAATCCAAATCCATATCTGTGAAACTAGAGTTGGTCTGAAACCTCTGTGAACTTAAAGGTGGGATATGGAACTTGGAAGACAATAAAACGGCACAAAGCCTTCAGCCATCTGGGTGCCAGGCTCGACCCACTCTGATCCTCGATCCGAGCAGGACAATAAAATATAATGAGTTCAGCTCACTAATCATGCTCTCCAGCCCCGTTGATCACACACTGACTCTGATAAAAGCAGCTCCTACCTGTTTGTAGCTCAGTCATCGATTCAGTCCGTGGCAAAGAGTTCACAGTTGCACCGCGGCTCCAAAACTTCATGCAGCCCCTCTTAAGATCCTCTCTCCTCCCCACACACCATCCTGCACGCCCCACTTATCCAATAAAATTAAAAAAAGCAATAAAATCCTCTGTGGTGTGTCTTCCAGTCCAAAAAGTGGCCCAAAGCGGTCATCCACTTCAGCAACATGCAGCTACGTATTAGCTAACGTTTCCACACAGAACTTGCTCGTCACATGGGAAATCCACTATGGCAAGCAAATAAGGTATATAATCACCACATGTCCCCGGTGCTTTCAGCTGCTTGACCTGTAGACTCCACAGTACCAGCCTCACTGTGCTGGATTATTTACGGTATTAGGCAACCAAAAATGGTGCCTGCTGCTCTTCCAGCTATTGGCTGGTAGATGTAAACAAAATGCCAACGTTGTGCCCGTTAAAGTTAATATTTTATAATATTTTACTTCAAATGTAATTTTTAAAGGAAACGCTGTATTTTCATTCGACAACCCTCTAAACACCCAGTGGAGGTATTATTTTGTTAAAAATATAGCTTTTAAAGAAAATATTCCATATCCCACCTTTAAACAATGACAGGCTGTGAGCAGGTCGAAGACTAAGATCAAGAATGGGTAATATCCAAAAATCCAGAAGACAACATCTGTAAATCCAAAAGGACACAGTCAGGTTGGCAGAAAAAGGTTTGGCACACTATAAATCAAAACCAGACAGTGACAAAAACAATCCTGCTGGAATGTTCAAGCAAAAGACAAATAGTCTGACAGTAAAACAGACTGATTGAGTTTTTATGTGGCTGTAAACAGGTGTGAAGCATGAGACTTAATTAAATGGGACCAGGTAAACAGACTGAGGTGTGATTGAACAGAGAAGCACACGAGGAGAGTGAGAAACATAAAGACTCTAACAGAAAACAGGGTGGAGAAAAGCAGTGACTGACAAAGAGAAAATCATGAAAGCATCTAACAGAACCAAATGTTGAGAAACTAAAGCAAACAGATACCTGAAACTAGTCGAGGTCAAACTTAAGATGAGGGACAATGACAGAAGTTAAGAATATCTGAAAACACGTAAGAAGAAAGAGTGAATCATAATTTCACCAGAGCAGAATGAGCTGAACAAAGGACGAAGGGCAATGGCAAAACAACAGGGTCAAAGGTCAAATCATGAACAGAAAGGGAGACACACACACACACACACAACAATGAGCATTGAGAGTACTAGATAAAATAAACCTGATATACAGAGAACACAAGAAGTCATGATAATAATAAAAGTAATAACTGACTGTAATCAAATGCATTAGCAAGATCAGAACTGAGTCATGACAAGTTCTGGAACATGGCCTTTAGATGTCCTGCTGCACTGATGAGTAGACTGATCGCAGGTGTGATCTGCCCTGGCAGCAGACTCTGCAGTGGGCGGGGCTCAGAGAGCAGCCTGGGCAGTGACTCACATGCAGTGGACAGCTGTCAGAACGAGTTCAGTTTGGAGCAGGGTGTCAAACTCCAGCCATCAAGGGCCACTAATCTGCATCTTTAAGGTGTTTTTTAGCTCCAACACACCTGATTAAGATTAATTACTGCCTCATCAAGTCAAGATGTTCTTTAGAGGCCTGTTAACAACCTGCTCATCCAAACCAGGTGTGTTGATGCAGAGGAACATCTAAAACCTGCAGGATGGTGGCCCTTGAGGATTGGATGGCTAGTCAGACTGGACCTGTTCCAGAGCCTGTTTCAGCCTTCTGAAACATGTCAAATATCTAATAGTTCCTAGCAGTAAAAATGAATGTTCTGTTTTATACAGACTTACTTTTTCATCAGGCAGTTAGTTATTTAAACTTCTTTGTACATTCACATTGAGGATCAGACATTTTGGAACGCTGTTCACGCTGGTTGCAATACATTCTGTATAAAACACATCGTGGAGGGTTTAGATCAGTGGAACCCAGTCCTGCAAGTTTGTTTCTTTCTTCATCACACCTGATTCAAAGATTGATTTACATGTTCAGCTGGTCCTGAAGTTTGACACAAAGACTGTTAGGGATAACAGATTTTTACAACCGAGAACTTCCTGCTTTTCGTAACCGATACCGATAACAAAATAGTGGCTCCGCATAATGAATTAGTTGGGGAAATCCCGGGTCTTCGGCTATAAATTCAATAATTTTCTCATTAATTTCTTCAGCCCTCGGGTCGTCTCTATCAAACTTTTGACTTTCACAAACACCTCATGAATATGCACAAGCCCAGACACCTTCTTAGTTGCTGGTGATGAAAAGCATGGCGGCTCCATGTTTGTTATCATTATATTATCGGCTCCATTTGTCAGTGCAAACGTTATTATCTGTATTATCTAAATGACATCATTATAACGAACCGATAATTATTGGGGTCGATAGTTATCGTGCATCTCTATTAATCCCCCATGTGATAGTAGCCCTGAAGGTTGAGGATCAAACACAATTAATTTAGATGATTTAGTTTACTTGATTAAAACTTTAATTCACAAATACAATCAAACAAAACACAATTGTTACTTAAAGAGGCCATTTTATTAAAAATGGTTTTTCTGAGGTTTCTGTTGAATATTTTAGCTCCACAGGTGTTCTTACCTTCTCTTTCAGTTTAAATCTCTCAAACTATGCAGGTGGCTATAACACCTGAGTTCTCCCGAGTCTGAACGGCCTGTATCTGTTTCGTCACAACTCCTTTGTTTGTTAGTATTCATCAGTTTCCGCAGTTGAAACCACGCCTTGCATGCTGCTGGCTAAAAGTTGTAGCATAAGACGTAACAAACAGGAAGAGAGAACGTCTGCTGTTGCCATGTACAGCGAGGCAGGAAACAGTATACCTTGCTCTCATAGGCTAGTTTGTTAGCCAATCTAAGTCCAGCAAATTCAAAAATTTTTATTATAATGAGTTGCTGCCCAAAGCCTGACGAAGTCAGCCAAATTTTAATGCAGACAGATTGAAAGGTCTGTTAATCTGTGTTTTCTGACGTTTTGTAGATATAAAATGTTTCATATTACTGGTTAATACTTAAGAAATAAATACAAAGTCAGGAAATTTGTGTGAAATGGCCTCTTTAACAAAAGAATGAAAAAGAAAAGATCTACTTTAAAAATCATATTTTTAAATGCATAAATTACTGAATAAGTTTGTGCAACATGTCATAAACAACCCGACTTCTGGAGAAAGACAACAGCCCTCCTGCGACCCTGCATGAGGACGAGCAGTTGTAGAAAATGGATGGAAAAACCTGTCTGTAGGAGTAAGTGACCTCAGTTCAGGCTTTAATATTGTTCCGCTCAGTACATCCTCACGCCATCAGCTGATGAAATCTCTGTTTTGACCTCACGCCCCTCGTAGCATCAGAACTAACCTTTACTTCTCTCCTGCTGCCTGGAGATGTAACCTTCCCAGAAGGCTGTGCTCCATGAGTCCACATTGCCAGGCCTGTCATGCTCAGCTTGGACGTCATCAGGCTACGGACACCAACTGACAGACCGTTCTTGCTGCAGACGTTTTGTCCTTTGAGAGAAACATGAGGCTGTTTATCAAAAAGCAATTTATGGATGGGTGGATGGATGGGTTTTCTAAGAATCATCCCAAAAACTCATCAGAGAGCATTTCTTATCTTAAAGTTTTCCAGTAAAAATGTTATGAAGATGCATGCAATGTACACTCACCGGCCACTTTATTAGGTACACCATGCTAGTAACGGGTTGGACCCCCTTTTGCCTTCAGAACTGCCTCAATTCTTCGTGGCATAGATTCAACAAGGTGCTGGAAGCATTCCTCAGAGAGTTTGGTCCATATTGACATGATGGCATCACACAGTTGGCGCAGATTTGTCGGCTGCACATCCATGATGCGAATCTCTCGTTCCACCACATCCCAAAGATGCTCTATTGGATTGAGATCTGGTGACTGTGGAGGTCATCTGAGTTCAGTGAACTCATTGTCATGTTCAAGAAACCAGTCTGAGATGATTCCAGCTTTATGACATGGCGCATTATCCTGCTGAAAGTAGCCATCAGAAGTTGGGTACATTGTGGTCATAAAGGGATGGACATGGTCAGCAACAATACTCAGGTAGGCTGTGGCGTTGTAACGATGCTCAATTGGTACCAAGGGGCCCAAAGAGTGCCAAGAAAATATTCCCCACACCATTACACCACCACCACCAGCCTGAACCGTTGATACAAGGCAGGATGGATCCATGCTTTCATGTTGTTGACGCCAAATTCTGACCCTACCATCCGAATGTCGCAGCAGAAATCGAGACTCATCAGACCAGGCAACGTTTTTCCAATCTTCTATTGTCCAATTTCGATGAGCTTGTGCAAATTGTAGCCTCAGTTTCCTGTTCTTAGCTGAAAGGAGTGGCACCCGGCGTGGTCTTCTGTTGCTGTAGCCCACCTGCCTCAAAGTTCGACGTACTGTGCGTTCAGAGATGCTCTTCTGCCTACCTTGGTTGTAACGAGTGGTTATTTGAGTCACTGTCGCCTTTCTATCAGCTCGAACCAGTCTGGCCATTCTCCTCTGACCTCTGGCATCAACAAGGCATTTCCGCCCACAGAACTGCCGCTCACTGGATATTTTTTCTTTTTCGGACCATTCTCTATAAACCCTAGAGATGGTTGTGCGTGAAAATCCCAGTAGATCAGCAGTTTCTGAAATACTCAGACCAGCCATTCTGGCACCAACAACCATGCCACGTTCAAAGTCACTCAAATCACCTTTCTTCCCCATACTGACTGATGCTCGGTTTGAACTGCAGGAGATTGTCTTGACCATGTGTACATGCCTAAATGCACTGAGTTGCCGCCATGTGATTGGCTGATTAGAAATTAAGTGTTAACGAGCAGTTGGACAGGTGTACCTAATAAAGTGGCCGGTGAGTGTATATCATTGTCAGAAAGGTGGAGACTCACATACTGAACAAAAATATAAATTTTTGGGATGAACTCAAAGATCTAAAACACTTTCCACATACAAAAAATAACACGATCTCAAATATTGTTCAAACATCTGTCTAAATCTGTAACAGTGAGCAGAGATAATCCATCCCACCTCACAGGTGTGTCATATCAAGATGCTGATTAGACAACATGATTATTACACAGGTGTGTCTCAGACTGGCCACAACAAAAGGCCACTCTGAAATGTTCTGTTTTGTTTTAGTGGGGGGGGGGATAACTGTGTGAGTAACTATCCATTTGTACGTACATGTTTTCTTAAGTTGGAGCAAGTTGAGCCCCTAGAGGCTCTGTGTTCCCGTGACATATAGAGAGACATGCATGAATTTCACATGGTTAGTAACAGATAGGTTCAAAACTAATTCTACATTTGTAAAGCACAATTCTTACCCAAGGCTGGAAAGAAACGTGCATGTATGTATATTCAGGGTTCTACCCGAGAAAAGACATTAACATTTCAGGGAGGAATAACCTCTCAGAGAGCCCCTATAAATATTGAATGTGCTCTATTTCCTCATGCAAGACCTTTACTTTGCTTGCATGTGTGCAGTTGTGTGTGCGGCCTGCAATTACCCTGCTGCTGCAGCGGAGCAAGACAGCAGGAAGAGCAATGGGAGTGAACAAGGCGATGAAAGCGAGGGCAGAATAGAGTCAGACTACTCAGAAAAACATGATTATGATAATTTACAGATGAAGGGGCATTGTAAAGGTTTCAACTCTCTTACACTGTAATTAGATGGAAGCACATGTGCACAAACTGATAGGGATGCACAAGAAGCAACTCGCACACAAATTTGAGGCTTTCTGTAATCCTCCGGCTGTCTGCATGCGTCACTTTCAGCTCTCAAATGGACTTCTAAAAAATGCAGATTCTTAAAAGTCAAATAAATAATGCAAAGAGAAGTTTGGGATTGTGTTGGATACTAGTTTTTCTAAATTGCAATACATTGCCACACAATTAGGACACAGTATAATACTAAAAGGAATGACTCCTTCCCAGTCCACAATCCACTATCTGATTCCAGGCTGTTAAGATTGATCGGTTTCAGAGATATGGAACATCACCAGCTGGAAAAGGCTTAGCAAGATACAAAACATCATCAGACCTGTCATCTCCTCACCATCTGGTGGATTAGGTGGCAAGGTCATATGCTGTAAAGAAAAAGTGAAGCCAAGCACCTTGTAAAGGTGTTCTGGAAATAACTAACAACAGCGAGAGAGATCTTCAACTCCGACATGTACCAAAGTTTTCATTTATTCTGGAGAACTAAGGTGCCATTTTCCAATCTGTTATTGCTGATGCTGTTGTAGACTATTGTGGCCATAAGGTGGTAACCCCTAAACCAAGTGGTGAACACCTGAGGTGAAAGGCTGAAGAAAGAGTCCTACAAAGTTTTTGTTTGGCTGTGGGAATCTGAAGTACGTAAAAGCTAACTGTAGTGTGGCTCTGTGAGCTGTGTAAGCAAAAAGAGTTGGAACAGACAATAGAGCAGGAATTTGTTTGGCCTCGAAGAGCTTCTGCAATTCAGTTTGATTAATTTTTATGTATAAGCACTAGTTCATAACAAAAATAATTTCAAGGCTCTTTATAGAAACATCATACCAACTGGTAACAAAAACAACAAAGAAAAAACCTTTCTTATTTAAAGCTCATATCCCTGATTTCAAATTGCCTAGATTAGACTGTCAACAGTCACAGAACTCTCAGCCCCTCCCGTCAGGTAGGATTTCTAAGCCACGCCCCCCCCAGGTTTGGAAACACGCGTAGCCCCAGAAGACGACAGAGTGCAAGACACTGGTCCGCAGTTCATTCAAGTACCGTAACATGGTGGGATCACCGGTAAGTGAAAACAATATGACAACGAACAAATGACAAAACGTTTTTTTTTTTATCTTCACAACATACAGTATTTCTATCCATGCTGTGTTAAAACATTTTTAATGGGCATGAAAAAAAACATGTAAAGCTAATTTGTTATGCAAAATGAGTATAGCAGCTTTAATTGTTACTTTGTCCTGAACCTGACGCGGAACCAGCCGGCGGCTGTTTCTCCTGCTGCGACATGGTAGAACGGCGAACACTGCAGCAGTGGTGTGCTGTGGTAATATGTTTTTTAGGAGCACAGAATCCATATAAATGAGGAAGTCCGTATGGCTGGAGAGACTGTCCAATCAATCCTTTCGGATCGAACCATTTGATTGATTGATGTTTTTAGACAAATACAGGAGAACCACTTAATTATTTTTTTTTTTGGTCTTTTTTTTTATCTTCACAACATATTTTTATCCATGCTGTGTTAAAACGTTTTTAATGGGCATGAAAAAAATATGTTAAGCTAATTTGTTATGCAAATCAAGTATAGCAGCTTTAATGAACCAACCAATCAGGTTGAATCATCAGTTCAACACAATTTCCCATCCTGAGCAGTGCAGACTGGAGACAGTGGAAAGGAACAAATCATTTTAAACAGGAAGAAACCTCCAGCAGAACCTGGGTGAGGATGAGCGGCCTTCTGTCTCAACTCACTGGGGTCTGAGCTGATGTTTGGTTTGGTCCTCATGAAGTCTTTTTTTTCTGCAAAAGCCAATTAATTATTGTCTTGTCTTTTAGGGAAATACGTTGATGAAGAGGCGTTACTACCATCTATCAATGAAAACATAATGTCCATAAACAAACAGCTGTGTTCCTGTGTTTCATCATTTCCAGTTTCAAAATTGTGTAAAGACATTCATAATTGCCTTATTAATGCCAAACAACACAAATTTGCACTATGTTTTGTTAAACAAAGTTATAATGCTTTAAATGTTTTATTGAGACCTGAATGTGTCACAAACTCTTTAAAAGCCTTCAACGCATTTATTCATTAAAGATCTTTTGATCATGTACAATGCCCATATGTTGAGATCTAACATACATGTAGATGGTTTAGATTAAAATATAATTTGTGTTAAATCAACAAATATAAGAACCAGCAATACATGACCAAAGCATTTGGGCAATAATGCAGATGTCTGTGCATTTCTCAAAAAACTGTAAGGTGCAAATGAATCAGTAAGATAGCAGGGTGAGAGGGAGGGAGTCGGCATGTGAATGTTTATATACTATCTACTGGACCTCACTCAATAGGCCAGAGGGGAGGAAACTGTTCCTGTGGCTGGAAGTCCTGGTCCTGATGGACCAAAATCTTCTGCCAGAGGACAGAGTCTGAAAGACTTTATGTCAAGGTTGAGACGAATCAGCCACAATCTGTCCTACACGCTTGGGGGGGAAATGTTTTTTCCTGAAGTCCACAACCATCTCCACTGAGCTCCAGGTTGTTGAGCTCCCACCAGAACACCAGACGGTCAATCTCCCACCTATAGGTGGACTCATTACCCTCAGAGATGAGACCAATAAGGATGGTGTCATCTGCGAGATGAGAGAGCAGTCTTAAGGGGGGTCAGTATTGATGGTCTGGGGTCTGAAACCAGTTTTTACAGCTTCACATGCTGCTTCATGTTGGTGAGGAAGTCTGTGATCCACCTGCAGCTGGAGTTGAGTACATTCCACTGGGAGAACTTGTCCTTCAGAAGATCCGGGATGATTGTGTTGAATGCAGAGCTGCAGTCCACAAACAGGATCCTTGCTTGGGAAGTCCTGGGGAGTCCAGATTCTGGAGGATGTGAGGCAGGACTATGTTTACTGCGTCATCTACAGACCTGTTTGCGCTGTAGGTGAACTGCAGGGGGTCCATATGAGAGTCTGGGATGTGTTTGAGGTGGGTCAGCACAGGGAGCTCAAAGGTCTTAATGACCACAGAGGTCAAAGTGACAGGCCTGTAGTCATTAAGACATGTGGTCCTTTTTGGGGACAGGGATAATGGTGGAGGTTTTGAAGCAGGCTGGTAAATGGCATGTCTTCAGTGAAGTGTTGAAAATGTCTGTGAACACTAGAGACAGCTGGTGAGCACAGTGCCTCAGGATGGATGAGGAGACAGAGTCTGGACCAGGTGCTTTGTGGGGGTTCTGTCTCCTCAAGAGTCTGTTGACATCCTCTTCCTGTATGGAGACGCTGTTTGTTGTTGAGGTGGAGGGAGGGGCTCTGGAGGGATCCAGGTGACTTCTGGGGGGGTGGGGGTTGTTGACTCTGTTCCAGGCTGGTGTTTTGGAGGATGTTGGCAGGTCTGATCTGATGTTCATCAAAGTAACAGTAAACCTCTTTCAGCTGGTTGGCCAAATCAAAGCTGCTGGAGAGAGTTTGGAGCTTTAGACCTGTTTGTTACCAGCCTGAGTTTTTTTTTCCATTAAGAGGAAGAGGTCCTGCAGGCTGCTGTTGTTTAGCATGTCTCACCTCTTTGCTAAATCTTTTATTTTGGCTTGTTGTGGGACGTAAACACCGACTAGAATAAATGAAGTAAACTCACATGGGGAATAAAATAGTTTACAGTTAATGAAGGTTTCCAGAAAGGGAGAGCAGTGCTGCTGAATCACTGTCACCTGATATAGAAACAAATTCCTCCACCCTTCGTCCTACCAGAGAGCTCCATGTAGTGGTCCGATCTGAACAGCTGAAAGCCTCCGAGCTGCATTGCAGAGTCCAGTATAGATCTGAACAGCCACGTCTCTTTGAAGCACAGAACAGAGGATGTCGAGAAAAACAATTAAGTCTAAAAGATCACTAAATGCAACATTAAGGATTATCATTTTCAACATCTCCCACTATAATGACTTTATCAGTTTTCAATAATAAATCTAATAAAAAGACTAAGCCCCTGGTGGACGATATACAACAACAAGTAAAATAAGTTCCTCTGATTTCCAATTTGGGTGAGAAATACTGAGGGTCATAAATTCAAAAGAATTATAACTAATAGCTGGTCTAGAGCTAATCAATAGACCTGACTGGAAAATAGCTGCTACTCCTCCTCCCTGACCTGTTGCTCGAGGAACATGAAGATTAAGGTAGTTAGAAGGAGTTGATTCATTAACATGATCCTCCTGCTGCAGGTTTCTGTAAGAAAGATCAATATGATGATCAGTTATCAAATTATTAACTAACAGAGATTTAGATGAAAGAGACCTAACATTCAATAAGCCAAATTTAATAGTTTTATTTCTTGATTTTGTAATAGTAACTGTGTTTATTTTAATCTGATTTTTATGATTTATTGTTTTTGAGCTGATTCTTAATTTAATTTGAACCGTGGTTGAACAGACGCCTTCTCTATGGGAATGTGGGAGAGGAACAAGCTGCAGAGAGGTGTGTAATGCCCCTTTTCCACCGACAAATCGTCACGGCGCGCTTGAGAGCGGTACAGTATAGCGCGGATCAACTCGCTTGAGGCGGTGGAAACATAAAGCGGACGTAAGTGGGGATATGGGCGTGCCCAACTGGCTATGAAAAGTGGCGCGCAACAGTCTTTGTCCGCTACGTCACAGCGCGTGAGACAACAATAACAATGGCGGATATACGTGTGTTTTTGTACTTTGCACTCTGTCTGTGGTTCATTTTGGTTGGTTTGATTTTTGGTTCTTGTGGAGGAAGTCGCCATTGTCCAAAGTTAATTGTATTTTAAAATAAAATATCTGTATGGTTGCTGGGAGTTTTTTTAAAGCCTTTAGCGGGAGCGCTTCTGAATCACACCACGTGAACACCACACACAGCCGGGCCAATCAGGGGCTACCACTACGTAGGTAGTCGTGTCACTGGTAGCAGTTTACTGGACCAATCAGTAGACAGGTGGGCGTGTGGGCCCGCTTTGGGCCGCTTCGGACCACCGAGGAGGTGGTCTGAAAAAAGAGGCCGGGTTGGCGCGGAATGACGTGGTTAAGACCCGAGAAAGGCGGTGGAAAAGGGTCCGCAGGGGGCTAAAGTGAACCGAGCCGCACCGTGTTCTGTCAGTGGAAAAGCGGCATAAGACTACAACTCTGCTTCGTGGACTGGACCCTGGATTGTCATGGTTTTGGCCTACTGCCAGAAGGCCCTGGCATTGAGAGCAGCCTGGCGCCCAGATGGCTGAAGGCTTTGTGCTGTGTTATTGTTTTCCAAGTTCCATATACCACCTTTAAAATGACTAAAATATCAATATTTTAATAAGATAATCGATTCCAAGACATAAAGAGCTGGAATCGGAGGTATCTATCTTTTAGGATCGATCTGCACATACCTAGAAGAAGGAGGAAATCAAATTTTACAAAGCAATTTCTGTCAGGTTCAGTGAGCAGCAGTTGTGTTTTTGTGTGTCGAGTGAGTTCTCTTCCCAGAATAAGATCTGCGCTGGAGAGTTGGAGCAGGCTGATTGACAACAGCTGGAGGAGATCAGGCTGATGAGGCAGCGGGAGCGTTTTTAAGCAGAAGGCGGACATTCATTCATCGCCTGGTTGTTGACCTAACTAGTAACACACCAAAGCTGTTTTCTGAGTCTCCTAGTGCTAAATGTTAAAAGTATTTTAAACTCCTTGTTCATAAGTAGCCTGTTCTCTCTCCAGGATCAACCCCCTAATGCTCCCGCTCCTTATGTGTTCCTGTGCCTCTTGTGACATCTCTCCCGAGTCTGGGTCCCCTCCGTGTTTCCGAGATGATCCCTCCTGAGTCTCCCCGCACACATCAGCCTGTTTCCCGAGCTCCTCCATCTTGCCTGCCCGCTCTCCGACGCCCGCTCACTCGACACGCACCTTGAATCCCATCTCCCTGCACAGCCGCTCCGATCACTGGACTTTTCTCCTCCTCGTGCCCTTCATCATCCTCGTTCTCCATGAGTTTCATTCCTCCTGTGCACGTCAGATCCTTTCCCTTGCAATAATGGTGACTAACCTCTCCTATCCTCCACAGACCCTGAGCATCCCGAGCCCTCTTGCACATTTTTCATTGTAAATATTGTAAATAAACCTGTTCACTTTTTCACCTGAGCTTGTGTCCCTGTTGAGTCTGCATGTGGGTCAGAAAACTCCCTGAGACCATGACAATTTCTGTCTTTCAGAAATAATTTATACAATCTTCTTATCATGTGTTCCCAGAGGCTCAGAGCAGGACCCAAGGTGAAGGGAGGCACAGGAGACGTGAAAGTGCAAGATAATTCTTTTAATAATAATAGAACAAAAGCTGACGAGGCAGTAAACACTTACTTCTAAGGACACTGGAGAGGAAACACACGACATGGAAGATGACACTCAGACAACTCAACAGAAACTGACTCAACCTTTTATGCAAAAAGCAAACAAAGGAAGCAATCAACACAAACGCAAGACACCTGGAGGAGAGGGAGAGGAGACCAAGCTGCACGGAGAACAGGAAGCACAGGACGATACCACAGTAAACGGAAACAGAAAAGACGCCATTCTGAGCTTTGTTTAGCATATGAAGGCAGCAGGTGGCAGAAGTAGCTCTAACCTATCATGCTGGTTTAGTTACTGTCTACTGTTTGGCTCCTCTGCACAAAATCGACCCAAAGCTTTTTCAGACGGTCATCCCTCGGATGAAGGAGCGGGAAAACCACTGAAGCTACCGCACTGTACGGTTTTATATGACGAGAGCAGCAGGGGGCGGGGTTATCCTGACGACACGCGGCTGCCCTTTTAGACCCGCCCATAAAATCCTGAAACAGAAAACTCTTGAAACGCAATTTGAAGGCTAGCTCCACAATTCAGTTTTTAATTGTTGGGAGGTTTTTCACATGTTTAGAACAGTACATTTATTATGTTTATAATGTGGTTAGAAGAAAATAGCAGAATTCCCTTTACATGGTCTTTAAAGCCACTGTTCTGAAACTGGTCTAAGTGTATACTCACTGAAAAACATGTTCAGCTCCATATTAGACACTCTGGATGCCTCTGGTCCCCCTATATTACACTTAATAACTTCAGTAATTCAGGTGTCAGCCGGAAGTGGTGCTCTGACAATTTATGCTGCCCTGTCAAACAATGCTGCCATAGTACAAATTGAGAACTTATTTCATAATGAGATGTCATTAGAAGTTTATACAGTATTCTTGTTTATGGCAAGTGTGTCCTGTTAATTATTTAATCATATTTTTATGGTCCTTCTCTGATATTTTCTATATAAAAGCCCTCTGGGTCCTTATCGGCCATTGTTGGGTCCTTCTCCTCTGCTCTCCTGCTCTGACAATGCAAAGAAAGTAAAAATAACATATTTAGTGTTCCTGTCCTGGGAGAATGTATTTGGTAAAATTTATTTATGGAAAAATGTATAAAAAATATATATATACATAAATCTGTTTATTGAAGTCAAGACTGTAGAACAGCACATGTGCAGAAGGAATCGGTAGCACATCGCAACAGCAAATTTGAACATTACACCATTCCAGCAATGACCGTCTGAGACACGGCTGCAGAAAAGTTATTTAGTACTGCTTTAAATTATGACTATGGCATTTTTGCCCAAGATCCCAAAACCTGTGCTGTTTTCTAAGACATAGTTGCTGCATAGCATGGCAGCTCATTAGCAATTTGCCTCTGCGCTGTGAGCGGAACCGTTGACATGGAGGATCCCCCCGCCCCTTCCTGTTGCTGAAAGCTGCCTGGTCATGCTAGCGCTACCGATAGCTTACAGCTAACAGAGTAAGAGCTTGTGGCCCCACCCAGTTCCTTTTCTATGTCACAAACACATTCTTTTTTAGACACATTTTTGCATCTGCTACTGATTCACAGCGATTTGAAAGCAGAAATACTCTGAAATGCAATTTTGAGCTTAATTTCTTAAGATACGTCCTCTAGCATCAGAAAAATGCCACAAGAACATGTTAACAACACAAAGAACACGATTTTCATTAGAGTGGTGTCTTTAACTAAAACAGGATGAACAAGATGTATTAATGTCATTTGAGATATTGAGATTAAACAGGTATTGTATGTACCTACAATATATTAGACACAAAGGCCTTGTTCATTGCAATGGCTCCCCATGAAAGTGCAAAATTACAATTGGAAACCAGATTTGTCCAACTTAATGACAAACGTTCATGGAAAATTAGGTTTTATTTTATTCAAACTAGTAGAAGAGAACTATCCTCTGTTACAACAATTTTTTGTTTTCAATTCATAGGACATATCCAGTGGAAAACACACACAAGATAGTGTTATCCATCAAATTTACACAAACTAAAAAAAAGAAAAAGAGGACAAACACCAGCATGCTGGTAACACTTCACATTAATGGTAGAAGTACACAGAAAAATAATGAGCATTTAACACAGCACAGGCCAGGCAAATAAACTGTCGCAGTCATACAGTTAATGTTCTTGCATTCAGGGCGTCTGTTCACCAGTAAAAATGTGTCGAGGTATTTGACATCATGCTTTGTTGTGTGTGTATTTTCTACTTTTTTTTTAGGGTTAAAGCTATTATTCTTGAAGACATACAGCCACACATACAAAAGCATACACATACAACAGTAGAGGACCACAGGACAGAAGGATCAGTCATAGACTCCCTAGAGCATGTCTGTGTTGTAGTGAATGCGTTGCGACAGGAAACTTGACTCACCGTAACACCCGAGGGAGCTGGGCATTAGCAGCGATCCGATGTAGCAAGGAGCTTGCAGCACCAAACATCCTTTTGAAAGGGAAACAACACCCGACTCATCGCCATTGCACAACTGTCAGTGTTGGTTAGGGTGCTTTTTTTTATCAATGTCATGCTTTGGTTCATCCAGTTGAACTGGAGGTGAAATGTCACAAAATATGAGCTCTGAATTAAAGGTGTTCCACATTCAGATATAATATCTAGATTATTTTTTATAGATGCAAAAAATTGTCCACATTAGAATAATTACCAGTGGTGGTTGTGAAAGTAGTCTGTGTGTAACATGTGTTAAGTGTAGAAGGATCAGTGTTGCTCTGCACCTAGAGCGTAAAAGATCCTCTTTCCTTCTTTGTCCTGCGGGAGCCAACAAATCCCACAAGAAGCTGCTCTTAAAGAAAATCACTGTCAAATCTCTATTTAGCATATTATGTGCTATAGTTTGCTCTGCACGTAATCTTTAAATTGAAACTTTAGTTAATCCATCTTCTGTTTTCATTTTAAGAAAACCCCTCATCTTTTTTAGAGGTGCGTGACCCTCTTTGGGTATTCTGGTTTTCTTGTTCATTTTTAATAAGCTGCTATGATTACAAAAAAAAAGAATTTATTTGAAAGATATGCTGTTTGCTTCACGACAAGGCTGGAAGTTTGAAATGCAGCTGGGGTCATTCTGTGTGTTATGACCAGGTATTCCAGTCCAAAATACATACATGTAAAAATAACTGGTGATTTTAAATTAACCTTAAGGTGGTATGTGTCTGAGCTGTTACTGCTGGTGAATAGTTGGACAAAGATCTGCAAAAAACATGAAAATCTTCAGTTGGAAACCCAGTAAACTTGTACTTCTAACAGGTTTGCTTGCAATTACATCACAATATTAACATTTTTTCACCATTCAAAGTGACATCATTTTTTTAAAATGTTGCAAAAGTCAGTCACAACTTAGTTTTGTGACTAAAGTTGTCTCATGTTTCTTACACAGAAACTAAACTGAGAAGAATTCCAGATGGATTCCAGACACCCACGATGACTCTACGATTCTTTTGAGAGAAACTCTTCGCTTTTCTTGTCAGTATTTCTAACATGTTCAATATTCCAGCGATGTCAGTACAAAGATCTGCAACTCACTCCTGGAGATTAAGAACCCTTATGAATGTTTCTAGACAATTCTGGAAACTTCCTGACAAATTCTGTTCATAATTCTGCATGACGCCGAACAAAATCAAGAAGGTCTGGAGAAGCGATGAATGAAAGGATCGACATCAGCTGAATCTTTCACACATCGGATTTTCTTACAAACGCTTCTGTCCTTGACCGAGAAAAATGTTCCGGAACTATCATCTGCTGCAAGATTTTACTGAATCTTTCAGACATGTCTGTTTTTGGAAACTGCTCACAGAGCATCGCTTGTCTACTGATACAGAGATTTGACTCTGAATTGGATGTTCTGTTTGGATTTACTATATATTACCTTGGGCTGATATTTGGATTCCTCAACATCTGCATACATGTTTCAAATATATTCAACATTCCAACACTACAAATTCAAGGCTCTTCAACTAGAGCTTAAGAACCCTTATGAATGTCTCGAGTCATGCTGGGAACTCCCTGACGAATGTCGTTGATAATTCTGCATGACCCTGAACAAAATCAAGAAGTTTTGGAGAAGCGATGAATGAAAGGATCGACATCAGCTGAATCTTTCACACATCTGATTTTCTTACAAACGCTTCTGTCCTTGACCGAGAAAAATGTTCCGGAACTAACAGTCAAAGCTTCTTAACTTGTCACAAAGGATAAAAGCCTCATTGAAAGGAAGATTGTCTAAGCACTTCTCAAATCTCGACCATTGTACTGACACGCCACGTCTGAGTCAATCGTTCTGACCCTGTCAGAAATTCTTAGCAATTTTTGTTTGCAAAACCCTCAAAGCTGTTGTCTTTGAAACATTTCTTTATGATTTAAATGTAAAACATTCCTTCAATATTCTAGAAAATCATAGAAAGAAGACAAACTTCTTATTCGCCTTTTCAACAAAATGTGAGGTTTTTTTTAAACAGCTAAGTTTGTATTTTCCATAAAATGTTTCTCTACTTATTTTCTTCTTTCACGTGTTGATTTATGTGTTAAGGTTGTGACCGTTGTCCTTCCTTCCTGTTTTCTCTCTCGTCGTTGTTGCATATTGAACTTGCTCCCTTCCTCTCTCTCGCTCTCTGGCTCAAGTGGTCAATGGCAAACAAGATTCAGAGCTTTAATTGCTCCCCAGAGGAGCCTCCTTCTCTTTTCCCATCATCCTCTTATCACCACTGCTCTCTCTTAGCTTTGTTCTTCCTCCCTCTCTTCCTCCGTGGCCTACTCTTATCTCACACTTTTACTGTCTCGTCTTGCTGTTAGTCCCCCCCCCCCGCTCAGAAACTCATTTAATACATCTTCTACTCTCTTTCTCCCTGCAGTGCATGAACATCTTCTCCAGCCCATTTTCATTCTTAATCTCAAACACTGCATTAATGCAGTCATGGCAAAATTTGGAAATGCTGTCAGACCTTCATGTTCTTGCATAAACATAACAAGATTAAGACTCTAAAACCTCTCAAGGGGGCTCTTTAAGCTTCTACTTTACTATGGCTGTGCTGTGAGCAAGTTGCTGACATCAGCGAGCAACTGAACCATGATACGCTTAAAATGACGTAACCTTAAATAATACTGGTATTCAATTTATTTCTTGCATTTCATTTGATTCCTCTGGTCAATTTTTTTTTTTTTTTTTTTTAGCCTGACATATGTATTTCACTGAGATCCGGTTAAAAAGGTTAAAGTTCAGATTGAGGTCAATGAGACTTGAGCTAAATGCACGCTTCCTGTCATGCTGACATGAACCGCCTGGCCCTTCCACACCACCATCCTGCCATGGGCTCTCACTGATTCATCTGGTGAGGCAGAACAGTCAGACGGTACAGTGCTTGATTTGATAGTAAAGGGACAGAAAGTATACAAGCCTCATACAAACAGGTCAAAATGCCATCGTTTCAGACTGAAAGAAGGAAAACTAAACAACTTATTTCAGTACTAAATCTACAAAAAGAAAGTAGCCAAGAAGCCAGTTTGGCTGATCAAATCCCTCTAAATAGTTCCACTTTGTTCATTTGGTTACAAATAATTTTTTCAACTAATAATTTTCTGATGATCTTCCATTTAAGGCAGCTGCAACATTTCAGTTTACCTGAATATGTTAACCCCGGGCTCACACTGCATCCAGATCCGGTCCGGTGCGGCCCCCGCAGGTATCCCGTAAGATTAAAATCCCTTTTGAAGGCTCACAGTAGCTCCGCGTGGTGCGGGTCTGGTTACGGGGGCCGTATGGCACAACGGAAAGAATCCGCAAGGTTCTATTTTTGCTGGACGCCGGAGAGGATCCGCGTCAGTTTGATGAAATCTGACGAGCTATACAGGAAGTGTGGCTTGAATAGTGTACAAACAATTGTAACTTGACTCTTCTTTTTAGACAGCACACGCGCTAATAGGAAATATAAACATTACATCGGTGTAATGTAATACGGTGACACAGGGTCCCGAAAGCGTGCAGCACAACACCTTTTCACACATTTGCTAAATAATGGACGTGTTCTCGTGTGAAGTCCCGACAAAACGATAACCCACGTGAACTTCTGTTCTCGCGAGTGCCGTTTCCGCACCCAACACCGGACCTGGCCGCACTCCCTATCTGGAGCAGATGCGAGTCGTAGCTTGTGGAAAAACCGCACCGAATCCGGACCGAAGCCGTTCCGTAGGCAGTATGAGCCCGGCGTAAAGAGGCCCTTCCATTAAAAACTGTTTTTCTGAGGTTTCTGTTGAATAATTTAGCTCCACAGGTGTTCTTACTTTCATGGGGAGCCTAAGTCTGACCATATTTATTCACACAGCTGTCTTTATTTTCCATGTTTGTATTTATTAGTGTTGCTGCCATTAACCTTTACAATATTTCTCTTTCCATCGACATGACGAGTGGCCAAATCCGTCTGTGCTACTCTTTCCTGTCAGCTCAGATTCCAGTCAGTCGAGGCAAAAGGTTCGCTAGAGGTTTCTTCCTGTTAAAAAGGAGTCGTTCCTTTCCACTGTCACAATCTGTGCTGCTCAGGATGGGGGTTTGTGTTGAACTGATGATTCAACCCAATCAGCTGGTTCCTTAGATAGAAAAATATTTTTATTGTTTTTTACTAATTGACTTTATACTTCTTTAAAGTGTTTGAAATGACCTTGGTTGTGAACTGGAGCTTTATAAATAAGAACGAATTGAATTGAATTGAATTGAATTGAATTGAATTGAATTGAATTGAATTGAATTGAATTGAATTGAATTGGGAAATGATTACATGTGACATCAAACCAAAGCTCAATCCAGAATGCAAGCAAAGCTCTCCATTACAAAACGTCCTTTAACCCAAGGGTTGTAATTGGGCAAAGTCAGCAACAATATCACAACAGGTCCAAACAGGCTAAGCTAAGTTACGATGGTTGGGTAAACAAGGGTCAAAAAACACTGAGGCAAAAAGAAAATCCATGGATTCAAATGTATGTCAGGTTACAGTGACATGAATTCATGATGGGACAGCAGCAGAATTATAGTATCTTTCTTTGCTCCTCTACCATTAAAGACTACACGGAGTTCTGTAGAAATGTTCTGAATAGTTAATATCATACCTGTTGTAGATGCTCTTTGAAGAACTTGAGTTTAGAGAAACAGACATTAGCTACGTTTACATGCGCCAAATTTCCCCAATCTGATTAAAATCTTGGTCGATCTGAATTCCCAAATCCCTGTTTACATGGACACTAACTGAAATGATCTGATCATGCCATGAGTACACATGCACCAAGCACTCAATCAGGTTAAATGAGTTGAGCATGCGCACAGCGAGTTGTCTTTCCGGGGGAAGAAAAAAAAGTAAACAAACTCCGTCCTTTCTGCACGTCTTTCCCGCCCCATCGTGTGCTTGAGCTGACTCACGTTATCCCCAATATGGACCTTCTGCGGGTGATTACCTTTATGTTTGGGTTTTTACTGGTCGCATTAACCAAGCTAGAGGCTGAATACATATTACTACTGTTCCTCCACCACAGGAGAGGAGAGCAGGATGACAGGATGACTGCACCAGCAGACCACTTCTGTTTACCTCCCGCCATGTTTTCTACTTGGGTCTGCGAAAGCAGAAAGACGTCACGCTGAAGTTGTACGCATGCGCAGTGGGCTTTTTTCACCCTTTCTTTCCGAATGGGTGTATACATGCACGTCTATCCGAATGAAGATCGGACAAAACCACCCCTCTCGATCTGAAGTAAATTTAATTCTGATCAGGCTGCATCGGATCCAAACATTCTGATTGACATGTTTACATGACGTATTTTTTATCCGATTGGGCGTTTATTCCGATTAAATGTGCCCATGTAAACGTAGCTAAAGATTCTTACCAGATTGACAAGCTAATGATTAGTTACAGTGGGGATGAGAACAAAGTGAACTACTTCAGAAAAATGTAACACAGTTTGATGAGCTTTATGTTACAGACTGTCAGTGTCACATGAGACAAATCTTTACAGAGTTTTCTGGTCATTTACATGTGGATTTAGTGGCAGCAGCTGTAGCTTCAGTGATGTCTGGAACATGTTAAGCAGGAATATTATCAAATTTCTGAGACTAGAGTTGACTTAAAAAGCAACTTACCCCCCCCCCTTCAGAAGACGTCCTTGCAATTGCTTAATTTTAAAAAAATGCGCTTGAAAAAAAAAGGTGTGTCTAATCGCCGAGCAGGACTTTGATTGACAGCTCAGCTTACACACGCAGCCAGCAGTACAGAGAGACTCCTAACCTGAGCATGCTGAGAAAACAGCGTGCATAAATCACATCTACACAATCAGAGTCACAGCAGTAAAACTGAAGTCTTTGTCCAGATTTAATTATTCTTTAAAGCAGAACTAAGTAAGTTTTTTCACCTCAATAAATGTTTTCTAGAGTCCCTGTGGGGGTAAACAAGGACTTGGCGGGGTGATTCGTGGGTCCCTCTCCTCCCTCCGGGGTCTGTGTCCTGAAAGCAGCACTTGCAACTTTCAGTGGATCGGACCCGACTAATCTCGCGAGAACAAACCTGCTTTACGGCACACACACTCACGTACATAAATACAAGCATGAAGCCCTTGCCGTTGTTAGCAACGCCACCCTTAGGAGCGCAAAGATGACAATAATACTCACCTGTCGAGACATTTTCTTGGTTTTGTTTTTCTTTCTTCTTGCAAAAGCGTTCTCTGCGCGTTGTTGTTGGGGGGCGGCGGCGGGGTGGGGGGTGGGGGGGGGGTGGGGGTCTGCGGCGGCGGCGGGGGAACGTTACGACAGTGAGCTTTTACAGGGGACCAGTAGGGGGAGAGCGAGAGCAAAACTTACTTAGTTCTGCTTTAAATGGTATCAGTTATTCCCTTTGTCGTAGTTTTCCGATTGATTGTTGTTAGCCAGTGGGCTAAAGCTAATTCCGTGTTGCAGATAGGTGCCTGAGTAGATGCCTGAATAAAAATATAACGTCCACAAGTCACATCCACACAATCACTAAAGTAAAATTGAAGTGCCCTGATTTTATTTTATTTTAATGATATTATTTATTCCTTTTGTTGTAGTTTTAGCCAGTAGCTCTAAATCCCTGTGTGCAGCGGTGAGAAGCTGGAGACAACGGGTGGGTGGGGACGAGTGTGTCTGTCTGAGAGATGGTTTTATTCTCCAGGAGGCGTGTCTTAGAGACGATGCTGGTGACGTAGAAATGAGCACTGACGTAGGCATGAACCGCTTTCAGCCAATCACAAAATTCAAATGCAATAACCACCTTTCAACCCTAATGGTGCGTTCACACCGGCCACTTTGTCAACGTCAAGCAACGCTCATAATGCTCCAAGTTTGACGTTTGAAAGTTGAAGCTCATAACGCCTGCCAGTCAGAGCGCGTAGGCGTTAAAGCTCGTAACGCTGGACCGTTAAAAAGAGCGCGAAGGCGGGGCTTCCTTTGTTATCAGATGTTTGGAGCTATGGCGGATCATATAGAGAGAGTGGCTGGACTTTATTTACTCCGTTTGTGGATACATCCCATTCTTCAGATGTGTTTTGAGTTTGAGGAGTTAAACCATTTGCTCCAGGAGCTACGGATGAGGTTTGCTTCCAGCGCTACTTCCGTCTGTCCCGCGCCCTGTTTGAAGACTTCCTGCTTCATTCAGGTACGTCACTACGATGAGACGCTCTGATTGGCTGACATGCCGCTTTAAGAGCGTTATGAGCGTCGAAAGTTCAGCTAGCTGAACTTTCTGCGTTTTGAGCTTTGAAAAGTTGCCGCTCATAATGCTCACAAAGCGACGCAGAGCCATTGACGTCTGTCTGACGCACTTCACCATAGACTTTACATGTAAACTTGCCGCTTCTGACGTTGACGGTGCGGCCGGTGTGAACGCACCATAAGAGGGCAGCACTAAGATGTTTTACTACTACTACTACTACTACTACTACTACTGTCATTTAGCAGACGCTTTTATCCAAAGCGACTTACATTGAGAGAACATACAAGCAAGAAATCAAAGAGAAGGAAACAATATAAGGAGGCGGACTGTTTGGAGTCCAGTTTAATTCCGACGCTGATACATCAAGTGTATCAACATTTTTTTTTTTTTTTTTTTTAGTGAGAGATAAATTCTCAAATCGCTATCATAAATCATAAATTAATCCTACATTAAGACTGAAAGTGTTCTTTAAAGAGGTGAGTCTTAAGTCTGCTTTTAAAAGTAGCTGCCGACTCTGAGGATCGGACCGATGTTTTGAGACCAAAAAGTGTAGAATTGAACAAGTTTACATGAAAATTTCAAAAATTGCCCAGAAACTGAAAGATTTCATTGGTAAAGACACACTAATACAGTTTAGAAGCAGAACAAAGCTGTTTGAGGGTGGGTTGCTCTTTAAGGTTAGCAATAATCCACTGTCATTTGAGGCCTCATTCAGATTACCCATCAGCAGTCAGAATTCAACTCAACTTCTTAAAACGGAGGTTGATCAAAGTGCATCTACAACAGTTACTACTTCCTAATAACCTTTTCATGGAGAAAATCTGAACTTTCCAGAGTCTTTTTACATCATCTCTGTAGGGCTTGGACTTATCTTCTCCTTTCAAGTAGCCACAAGTTGTGTTATTCATAGTCACTTCTGTAAGTCTTACTTTGTTAATTAGCCGGCTGCTCGTTCTCTCACACATTTAATTGGAATTCTTATAGCACCGTATGGTACAACAAGTTCATATACATATATATATTTACTTTAGAAAACAACACCTTACTGTATTTAACTGTATGTGGGCCAAGTGTTTATGTGAAATGGAGATGAATAATTTAACTTGGAAAATGAAGCAGGAAGATAATTTCAACATTTTTTGTGACATATGCTTGTTTTAAAATCTTTACCATTTATTGAGAAGATTAACATCACATATTTATTACTGCAGCTAAAACCTGCCTTATTGTATTTTGTTATTATTACACTATTATTATACACTACTGTAACTGTAAAAATTTATGGCACAAACATTTTCTGTTTTAAAAATCACTTCAAATAAAAGTGGCCAAAACTACTTTTTAATCTGGAATCAGTAGGGAGTGTTACATATTTTTAAGCAGATGCAGTGATGCTTACCTTGCCAGCTAATGTTCCACCCCTGCTGATCCACAATCTGTTTACAAGCCGCCGTTGTGTGTAGACTGTCAGTATGCATAAAAAACAGATATATATATTTGGTGATTAATGTTTAATAAATTGTGTAACCTCTGAAACCTTTCCCCCGCAGAAATAAAAGCTTTTCCCATTTTTTGGTAGCCACATTTCATTTCATTTCCAAAGGTAGAATTTATTTTTTCATGTAAAACTGTATTAATAATGAGATAAGGTATTAATGTTTAAACATGTATTAGTAACATCAAAGGGCTGTACATTTGTCAAAAACTACACTCACCGGCCACTTTATTAGGTACACCATGCTAGTAACGGGTTGGACCCCCTTTTGCCTTCAGAACTGCCTCAATTCTTCATGGCATAGATTCAACAAGGTGCTGGAAGCATTCCTCAGAGAGTTTGGTCCATATTGACATGATGGCATCACACAGTTGGCGCAGATTTGTCGGCTGCACATCCATGATGCGAATCTCCCGTTCCACCACATCCCAAAGATGCTCTATTGGATTGAGATCTGGTGACTGTGGAGGCCATTTGAGTACAGTGAACTCATTGTCATGTTCAAGAAACCAGTCCGAGATGATTCCAGCTTTATGACATGGCGCATTATCCTGCTGAAAGTAGCCATCAGAAGTTGGGTACATTGTGGTCATAAAGGGATGGACATGGTCAGCAACAATACTCAGGTAGGCTGTGGCGTTGTAACGATGCTCAATTGGTACCAAGGGGCCCAAAGAGTGCCAAGAAAATATTCCCCACACCATTACACCACCACCACCAGCCTGAACCGTTGATACAAGGCAGGATGGATCCATGCTTTCATGTTGTTGACGCCAAATTCTGACCCTACCATCCGAATGTCGCAGCAGAAATCGAGACTCATCAGACCAGGCAACGTTTTTCCAATCTTCTATTGTCCAATTTCGATGAGCTTGTGCAAATTGTAGCCTCAGTTTCCTGTTCTTAGCTGAAAGGAGTGGCACCCGGCGTGGTCTTCTGATGCTGTAGCCCATCTGCCTCAAAGTTTGACGTACTGTGCGTTCAGAGATGCTCTTCTGCCTACCTTGGTTGTAACGAGTGGTTATTTGAGTCACTGTTGCCTTTCTATCAGCTCGAACCAGTCTGGCCATTCTCCTCTGACCTCTGGCATCAACAAGGCATTTCCGCCCACAGAACTGCCGCTCACTGGATATTTTTTCTTTTTCGGACCATTCTCTGTAAACCCTAGAGATGGTTGTGCGTGAAAATCCCAGTAGATCAGCAGTTTCTGAAATACTCAGACCAGCCATTCTGGCACCAACAACCATGCCACGTTCAAAGTCACTCAAATCACCTTTCTTCCCCATACTGATGCTCGGTTTGAACTGCAGGAGATTGTCTTGACCATGTGTACATGCCTAAATGCACTGAGTTGCCGCCATGTGATTGGCTGATTAGAAATTAAGTGTTAACGAGCAGTTGGACAGGTGTACCTAATAAAGTGGCCGGTGAGTGTATGTTTTAAATGACTGCAATTGAATGTCACAAGTGAAAGGAAAAAAAAATATATATATTCTGAGCTAAAAAGCAGGAAAAAAATCCAGTTCTGGGTATAAATTATGACATTATTTCTTTTTTTTTTGCACCTTCAGAAATAAAGGAAACTTTTTATTGGCAAAAGTGTTCAACATTGCATAAACATGTGTGCGTGTGTGTATGTCTCTGCTTCTCCCAGTTGGCCATTCCCATTCTTACTGTGCAGCAGGGACAGAAACCATCGGAGCGCAGCATCACACCGCCCGCCTTGTTATCAGTTACCATGGACAGAAAGTGGGCTGACAGAGCTGGCAGTTGGGGGTTTTGAAAGGGATGAAAGGAGGATGAGAGAGATGAAGGAGGGGAACCCAGACAGCCAAGATGACAGAGTGATAAAAGGTGGACAGTGATGGCCAGAGACAAATAACCAAGAGAGAGAAGAGAGACAGACGAGATGACATCTGAGTCTCTGCTGACACCATGACAGAACTAAAGCTGTTGTAGATAATAAGAAACACAAGGAGGAAAATTAAATGAAAACTACATAATAAAATAGTTTCACACCATCTTCAGATAGAACAAAGACAGCAATGTTAAAAGCATTAACCCCTCAGACACAGCTGAAAACAAAAAACTGCAGCTTGCATATAAAATCTGGGAAACAGGAGATTAAAACTAAGCTGATTAATGGCACATTTTACAGCTTTAGATGTGCAAAAAGTATCAGTTTGCAAAATCATTTGACACTACAGTTATTCCTTAGAAGAAAGACCTTAAATACCCACTCCGATCATCTTTTGAGCCATTTTAAAAAATTCTCAGTGGTGTTTAAATTAGGATTATGGCGCTTTTTAACCAAAATCACAAAACCTGTGCTGTTTTCTAGAAAGTAGTTTTCTGCAGTAGCTCTTTAGCAATTTGCCTCTGTGCTGATGTTGGAACCGTTTAAGTAGACCCTGTTGCTGAGAGCTCTCTGCTTGTGCTAGCTGTTAATGCAAGCTCCTACTCTGCTAACCATAGCTAGCTAGCGGAGTAGGAGCTTGTAGCCTGCCCAGTGGATTTTCTACATCACAAATCTAGTCTTTTTTTAGACCGCATTTTTGTGTCTGTTACTGGCTCACAGTGATTTGAATGCAGAAATACTCTGAAATGCAATTTTGAGCTTAATTTTCTTAAGATGTCTAGCATCAGAAAAATGCCAGAAGAACATGTTAACAACACAATTTTCATTGGAGTGGGTCCTTAAGTAACAGTTGAACTCTTTTGAAGGATGATTATGGTGATTGGTCAATTGCCGTTTTGGGGGCAGGGCCAGCAAAAGGTCAATTGACTCATTGATATATATTGCTGGATTTGATGTCACCTGACTACCGGCATGGCGCACATGCACCATTGCTATGCATTGAGTCAAAAGGACACGCAGCAAACAGCGATGCAAAGAGGCACAAAAAGGGACACAATGTTTTGCCATCAATGTCAAAATTACGACAACAAAATCACGAGGTCCAGCGAAATCACCTTTCACAGGTGATTAAAGACATTTTAATAGAGAAAAATGATGCTGGGAAGCTTGAAGTGGGTCAGTCTTTGACATGTTTAGATTTGTCACTAAGCAGAAGCACTTTGCTGGGAGTTTAGGTACATTTATAGGGGTGCACATAATATTTTTGGCCTGGTTCTCAGAAGAGAACCTAGGGTTGTTGCTTGGTCCTCACATTTTTAAATGTGTCTCGCTGTGTCTCTTCCGAGCTCCTCTGCTTTGTTTTTGGTTTCATCAAGCTTCAAATTCAGTCTGTTTACTTTACCTGGCTCTATATTTGTTTCAATAAAAATCCTTTAATTGTTGAAAAAATCAAGAGAAACCAGTAAAATATAAAAATACTGGTAAAAAAAAAACCTTCAGAGTTCAGGTTGGATTGTTTACAGGTTTGATTGTTCACTTTAATCTACATTTAACAGTTTGGTGTCGAAATTTATTAGTCAGCTGTTGGGGCTTCTGTCATTTACTGTAACTGTTTTTTGTTTTGAAATGATGAGGATGTTTGTAATGTGATGCAGTCAGATAAAAAGATACAGTGGACAGTTAAGGGGCATTGACTGCATATCCCATAGTGCTTTGCGCGCATTCAAAATGGCGCGGATCACAGACAAATACGCTGATACTGATGGTCTATTTGTCTTATTCAGTGAATTTTTTCAGTTTTCACGCGATGCAGAATCCTGCAGTCAGCTGCACTGATCTGACTGACTGAAAATCCGTCACACTGGCAAACTGATACACAGAGACAGAGAGAGACGCAGCATCAGCTGATCATCTGGAACTTCGGCGCTCTGGCTGAGAAACATATCAGTCAAACAAAAGAAGTCAACGGGATTCTTCATTTATTTGACAATGAACCCCGCCTCTGATTAACCTATAAATTCACGCAGCTCAGCCAAACCAATGTTAAGTACACAAACGCGTGTTGCAACTTTTCATCTGGTGCGCATTTTATATTTTGACAGTGTGTGCGGACCTGCGGACCACTTATGTGCACCCCTGTACATTTATAAAACAGCAGTTACTGGACTAGTTAATGGCAAATTGTTTATTTATGTTTTGCTAGATTTAAACTATAGAGAGTTAAATATTCCTACCCTACATGCATATATTTTCGCGAATAAAAATTGGTCACACATACATTCATACATTAAACACACGGTGCTTATTTATTTGACAAAATAACAGTCCATGGTAATAACGTAAGATAACTAATTAAATAGCAGTACCTGCACAACAGACGGTGGTGACTTCAAGGTGTAACCATTATTATTGTTCGGCCGGAAACAGCACCCGGTGACAGATGGTTTAGCAATATTGTTATCCAAGTGGAAATCAGGAGAATAACAGTCCCGGGAGAGCATTAAAATTCAGGATTCTCCCTGTTAAATCGGGAGGGTTGGCAAGTATGGTCGGACGAGAAAGAAGAACAAAAATAACTTATCCCCCCCAGGGATAAAAATAAAGGACCAGAGGCGGGGACATCAAAAGCAGAGGGGGGGGGGGAAATTCCCCCCACCCCCCCAACAAATCGCACACTGGAAACAGCGAACAGGGACGTGTGGTTTTAATATATTGTTATCCAATACAGAATAATACTGAGTTTATCAGAGAAAACGAACAGCTTCATGACTTTCATTCAGAAACTCATGTAGAGCTGCACCACGATGGGAGAGATCAGCTGACCTTTGTCAACTAGGACCTCGGCTCAGACTGCGAAACATATCAGTCAAAAAGAACAAACAAAATAAGTAAGCGGGACTCTTCACTGATTTGATGAACCGCACCTCTGATTAACGTAAAAATTTGCGCTGCTCAGCCAAACCAATGTTAAGTATGTAAATGCGTGTTTCAAATTTTCATTATTTTGATATTTTGAGTAATAATACGTATTTAAACATACCACACGATTAACAATTTTCCCAGCATTAATTTGAGCTATGATTTGTAAAAATCGGGTAAGAAATTAGGGAGCTAGCATGATTTTTGTGGTTGATGTCTGCCTGTCATGCACCGGAACAGCACGGGATTGTTGACATGACTCATAGCAATGGCGTTGATCATTTACAGTCAAACTTAAGTAGTTCTTCTGTCCATTGCTTCACAAAAAACTGCTGGCACTTGGCCAAATATCATCCTTTGTCTATTAGTTCTGGTCATTGTCTTCCCTCATTGGTTGGCTGACCTGGTTGTCCTGGCATTTTAAACTCACTCCCCCACTCCTCTGAATAATGACCTCTTGATAACTGACACAAAACATCAGGACAAACAATTCACTGAGATAATGTAAACAAAGTCATAAAGTTTTATAGCTTAGGTGGATATTTATGACTATGCATTTTAGACAAGGATTCAGGTTAAAAAAAACCCTGATAGTTCTCCTCTAGACAAAGAGAAGTTATTTCAATTAAAATATGCCAAATTTGTGAAAATATATTACTTAAATTACCACATTACCCAGCATAGCACTACTTTCTGCTGCAGATAACCATAAATTTCTACATTAATAACAACATCATGAAAAAAACCAACAATCTGAAGGTTTATAAAAACAATGTTCTGTTCCGAGTTTGAGGCTTCAGCTTCTTTAAAACAAAAGTCTCCATGATGTACCTCAATCTGGTCAGAGCTAATTTCCATTTCTCCACACTGAACTTGTTCATAAGCAATCTTCAACAGGTACAATATTTATTATATTGATAACCAGTTCTGCACTTGAAAAGATCTGATCTCTGTAAATAACACAAGCAATGATGGTTTCAAAATCATAAACTACAAAGACATATATTTTTATTTTATGTCTATTATAATTACTGCTAGCTAAATTAATTGTCCTTCACTTACTCTCAAGTGTCTAAAAAAAGTGTCTAAAAATCATTAAAAAATTTCTAAACCCTTTGTGGCTTCCTGCACGTATGCAGTGCACATGTAGTATATTTCTCCTTCACTCTTTTACACACTAATCATTATTTTTTGGATACATACACGCCACTTAGCGTAAAGAAGAGTGATCACTATATCCCAGGATGATTCGATCCTTTTCAAATTCAGTGCTTATAAAAATCCAACAGCACAGTCATGTACAGTGAAAGTCATTTGACTGCCATTATTTTGAGCAAAGACTCTGCAGACAGGATAAACTATACAATGTAACAGACGTTTTAATTAACATGCATAATGTTTCGTAAAACACACATCTCTGCATTTAAATGTAAATGTACTGTTTTGCATGCATGGTTGAAGTTGTATACGCAAATGTCTGTGTGTAGCAATATGTACGTGTGCAGCACATCTTCTTTATTTACCAACATATAAACTGTGAATATTTCATCTTATGTGCATTTTTTAAGCATGAGCAAGGCAAAAGAAGAATCTTTAATATTTTATTAAAAGCAGGTAGCACATGCTGCCGTAAACGCGTCCCCTGGCTACTTTAAAAAGAGAAGCACTTACTCATACCAGAGATATAAAGATGTGTTAAAATAGTCTCATATTTCCCCCAAAATTGCTGAGATTATGTCAGAAATGCCGTCACAAAAAATAATCTATTTTGCAGTAATGGTTTTTTTTAAGTACAATTGTACAACAATTTTTTACAGCATATGCACCACAAAACAAGATAAGCACAATAAAACTATATAAAAAATGATCCATGTGTACCTGCAACCCAAGAACTCACACTGATAAACCGCTTCACTGATAAATGATAAAGTTGTCACATTGACCTTGAACAAACTGTTTGAAAAAGATCTGAATAAAAATAAAATAAAACTCCCGCTCACGGTAAAGCTAGTGTAAAATGTTGTAGTCCATGATGCAGCTGGAGGAGTTCATAAAAACATGATCTTATATTCCTATAATAATGTGGAGATAATATGTTTTCATAGGAATGTATGAGAACAGTGTCTAAAGGAAGAAAAATGTGTAAATGTCCTGAGAGAGATATTTAAAGAGCTACGTATGTGACTGTGTCTACATATTAATTAATATCGCCTCCAGCACAAACATTGTGCATTTGGTTGTTTCTGTCGGTGGATGTTCACTTACAAGTCAAAATACCGAGTTCAGTTTTTAATCTTACCCAGTTGAAGGTAAATTTAGCTTCAGCCAGTGTCATTGAAAATTCTGAGTCATTCCCCAGTCGCCTTGGACCCCCACTGGGACATATTTGTTGGAAACAGGTTTTAATGAAGTCTCTGTGATAAGATTTCAGGCTGTATTTTCATCCAAATTGCACCCAGGCTCTTAGGGTAAGCCTTAGCAACATATTATTACGGTTTGTATTTTTATTATTTTAGTTTTAATGATGTTGTTGTGCTTCTTACTGTTAGTGTTTAATTTCCATAACTCTTGAATGTGAGTTATTGGGTGCGCTCTCTGTTTTGTAGTGGAACAGACTCGTAATGAGTTCATCAAGGGCCAATCAAGAGAACGTTCTCCTTGAGGCTGTAAATCTGCTTTGTTCACCCACGGACACATTTGCACTGATCACTCTCTTCATTACTTTTCAGATGTTGTGGCGTTCTTGTTTAAGCCACAAAAACAGCTTTGACCTTGTGAGATGTGGTTTCACATGACTTCTGGGAGGACCAAATTTCTGCCTTCTAGAGACTGTTTTCACAGAGATGCTCAATCTGTATAAGATCAGAGGAATTTGGGAGAAAGATCAATATCACAGTCTCTTTGATGTGATCCTAAATCTTCTGAATAATCTTTGTGTATTACAAAAGTGTGATTTACTGTGTTCTATTTCCCTCAGAAGTAGAAAATCAGATCTTGGCTTTATGTCACACTGACACGCAGAGTGGCAACTCCGAGAATTGGTGGGAGTTGCTAATTGTGCTAACTCGTAATTTAGTGTGATTGATTTAATGATATACAAACTGACAAAAGTGAAAATAAACAGTTTGTTATCGCACAAGGCAGCCATATTGGATTTTAAATTGAGGATTGCGAGGAACCTCCTGCAAGTCAGAATTCCTATTTATCTTGCTGTTTTTCCCCGGACTTGAAGTCCTCAAGTCCTTAATTGGACAAATATTCATGTCAAGAGCTTGTTACTGAAGTATTATTTCTTATTAGTAAGTGAGTTATTTCATCGATTAAAGAGTTATCTTCATTTTTGAGTATTTTTTGAGTTAAAGAAAGTCCCTTCTTAAGCTGACAACTTGTTTTTCACAAGATTAGGTATTTTCACACAGAAGCAAGTAAGGCAGGAGAGGATCTCATCACAATGCTGACACAGAGTTTAAGAACAGTGGTTTTGGGTCCTTATCAGGATAGCTCCAGCAACCAGCCAGTTTCAGTTCCTGTGTTCTCTTTCCTGTTGTTGAAGTCTGGGTTTGCAACTTAGGACAAACATATAATGCCGGGCTCATACTGCCTACGGAACGGCTTCGGTTCGGCTTCGGTGCGGTTTTTCCGCAAGCTACCACTCACATCTGCTCCAGATAGGGAGTGCGGCCAGCTCCGGTGCTGGGTGCGTAAAACGTCACCCGCGAGAACAGAAGGTAGGAAATGGTGGACTCCTATGGAATTAAATTTCAGTCAAAAAGCCTAAGCGTGATTTTCTGCAGCGCGCACGGGTATTTAACCGTGCGCGCGCATCTCCACACGTGTGCGTGGGCGTGCAATCCCCAGCACGCGCGTGAATTCACCCCACACGCCCGCGTATGATTCATTACACGAGTATTCATGAACCGTGCGTGTGGATCTCCAAGCAGGCGCCTGTACATGAAGCTCTCATACGAGCGTGAAGGCAAATCCGGAGAGGCTGCGCGCGCGAAAGGAAAGTAATTATGACTGTTTGGAGGAGGAGACTAAAGCCCGGTGTTATCCTCATGTGATTGGTCATTTTATATCAGTCACTGCCCACCGAAAGAACCAGCGGCAGCTTCCTGGTAGTGGTGGAAGAAGAACCAGACATAGAACCAGCTGCTGTCGTCATTTTTTTAAATCGAAATTTCTGTACCATACAAAGCAACAACAAAACATTATTATGAAATCTGGAGCTCAAGCTCCCCTTGCAGCTGTCGAGAACTGTCACTCCAGGGTGGATGACAGGACCCTGTGCACGTCCCTCTCCCCAGCCAGAGTGGCTCCAAACAGGCTAAAACCACTCTAAAATGAACGGGTCTGCTCTGGAGCTCCAGGGACCACCCTGGCGGGGATTTTCCGCCTGTTTGAGCTGCTTCCCTGGGTATGGAGGCTGGATGTTCTCCCCTCCTGCTCTGGAGCTCCAGGGACCACCCTGGCGGGGATTTTGAAAACAATATTCGGGCTTAGGGTTAGCTTTGGGGCTGTATAACCGGCTTTCATGGGTCCCTTGAGCTCCAGAGCAGGAGGGGAGAACATCCAGCCTCCATGCGCAGGAGATAGCAGCCCAAACGGGGTAAAAATCCCGCCACACTCATATGCTGAGAAGGTTGTAAAAAGGATTTCTGAAAAACATAAATTGTTTTGTAAAATATGATTTCCTCTTGCTTCTTCACTTCTCATATGTCTAGTTCAGCTCTGGGGCGCTGGAGAAATCACCCTCAGGAGGTGGGCTCTTAGATCAAATTAGCCCGTTGCAGATCTGCATTGCCAAACGGAAGAACTTAATTTAGACAATAAATAACTCCACGAAGGGTGATTTTTTAGCGCCCCAAAGCACATTAAGTACCGCGAGATTATCCACTATCAAACACCCAGCAAATGAGAAAGAAAAGCAGTCTGTTAGAGTCTTCTTTCATAGATAGCTGGATGTATATGCTAACTCTTTTTTTTTTTGTTTTCCGTGACTATTTTTAAAACACGCGGCACTGATCCTGGACTGTTACAGTAGTGAGGAGGGATATGAAACTTCTGTCCAAAAAAATAAAGAAGAGAACACCAGGAGACACACGATAATGAAAGTAAAAACAATATTTTCTTCTTGTTTTCTGGTAGAATAAAACTGAACAGAAAGAAAACTTGCTAAACCCAGTGAAAGAGAAGCCTGTAAAGAAAAAAAAGTTGTCAGGAAGTTTAAAATTATGACTGTTAGATGGTGTTATGATCTGTTTATCAGCAATATTTATTTGTCTTGAAATATGGTTTTGCCAAACACAAAAAATTAAAATTGAAATAATAAATCATATAATTCTCAAAACAAGCCTTTAATGTCTCCAGAAATGTTATTGACATAAAACTATTATGGTTGTAAGTTTATTATAATGAAAAACTGTGAATGTTTTTCAGGTGTGTGACACCATCCTGCTGCTGTGTGAGTGTTTTGTCTTCACTCAGCATCTCGTCAGTGTGACCTGATGCATGGAGAACTGTTTCTACATCACAGTGGGAGGTTTCCTGAGACACACTGGACACAACTGTGGAGGTTTATCCAGTGCTGGACAATTAAAATGACCAAACATATTTAATGTTTATATTATATTAAATATTACTTAAAATACAACATTTAATGTTAATACACAGAATTAGCCTGTTTGGCTGACCAGATTAACCTGTTCTGGTGATTATTTTTATTTTATGATTTAATAAAGTCTTTGTTAAATATTTAACTGAAGTTGAAAATGTTTTGTTAATATAGGGTTTACATTAACTGATCTTTACAAATGTTTTATTGACAGTCATTTAATTGGATTCTTGCAGCCCTACCTAAGAAATAGTTCACCAGCCGCCACTGGTGCACCCTGTAACAGGGTTAACATCCTGAAGAGGATTAAAGCTGCTATACTTAATTTGCATAACAAATTAGCTTAACATATTTTTTTCATGCCCATTAAAAATGTTTTAAAACAGAATGGAGAAAAATATGTTGTGAAGATTAAAAAAAAAAAAAACGAACAAAAAAATAAATTAAGTGGTTCTCCCGTATTTGTCTAAAAACATCAACCAATCAAATGGTTCAGCCCGGAAGGAATGATCGGACAGTCTCTCCAGCCATACAGGCTTCTGCATTTATTTGGCATATTACCGCAGCATACCACTGCTGGGAGCGTTCAACGTTCTACCATGTCACAGCAGGAGAAACAGCCGCCAGCTGGTTCTGCGTCAGGTTCAGAACAAAGTAACAATTAATGTCAGTTGTTCGTAGTTATATTGTTTTCACTTACCGGAGATTCTGCCATGTTACGGTACTTGAAAGAACTGCGAACCAGTGTCTTGCACTTGGTCGTCTGTTTCCAAACCTGGGGGGGCGTGGCTTAGGACTTCTACCCGACGGGAGGGGCTAAGAGTTCTGTGACTTTGTTGACAGTCTAAGCTAGGCAATTTTAAATCAGGAATATCAGCTTTTAATCAGTATTTTAGCTCCACAGGTGTTCTTACCTTCATAGTGGTTGTGAAAACAGATCAACAACTTCTCTTTCAGTTTTTATCTCTCAAACTACGTGGGTGGCGATAACATCCGAGTTCTCTCGAGTTCAAACAGCCGGTTCTTGTTTCGTAAATACTTCTTTGTTTGTTAGTATTCGGCAGCTCCAGCAGTTGAAACCAGGCCTAGCAGGCTGCTGACTAAAAGCTGTAGCATAAGACGTATCAAACAGGAAGTGAGAACGTCTATTGTTGCCATGCGCAGCGGGGCAGAAAACAGTATACTTTGCTCTCATAGGCTAGTTTGTTAGCCAATCTGAGTCCAGCAAATTTGAATAATGAATATGAACGAGCTGCTGCCCGAAGCCTGATGGAACCAGACAAATTTTGACGCAGACAAATTGAAAGGCCTGTTAATCTGTGTTTCCTAACATTTTTTAGATATAAAATGTTTCATATTACAGGTTAATACTTAAATAACCACGAAGTCATGAAATTTGTATGAAATGGCCTCTTTAAAGCTCCCATATTATGCACTTTTTACAAACTCTGAATCGTTCATTTACATCTCAATGACATGTAGCCATGCAGTGTTCAAATTGGCCCTTTTTGAAAGTTCAGCTGTTGTTTCCGAATTTTGAAATGCTCTGTTTCATGGGGGCACGGCTCTTCACGGCCTAGCAGCTCTAAACCCTGCCCATCTCTGTTCCCTGCGCGTTTGTGAGACTGGAGCTTTTAGCAGTGTTGGTAAACAAACAGCTGATTAAACTGCAATTAATGATAAACAAGTGTTTCAGTGCCAAAAAAACAAACTTTGGACTGAGGAACTTTGAGCCTGAAGACTCCGACAGCACGTTATTGAAAGGTTAGTCTGACATTTACTCATGTATCTGTGTTGTTTTGCTGCATCTGGTAGAGATGCGGTTCTTCAAGCTTACCAGTTTGACCCAGAAAGAGATGTAACGGTGTTAGTTCTTCTGTAGGAGCAGCTTGACTAAGCAGCAGCTCGGCTTCTGTTCTTATTAGCAGCGGATCGGTTCCGGTAACGTTGTTAGCTCTTAATTAGCAGTAGCTAAGCTCTGGTCGTTTTTTTGCGAACGGTAGCAGGGACACTACTATTATAAATAGATTCAAATGCCGCTCTTCTGTCCTCTTCCACTGAGACCTGATGAACTGTTTTGTGTTCTTCTGAGCAGCAAACAACAACAATGTTTTGTGTGGTGAGTTTCCAAATCTGAACCAGTGGTTTTGAATCGGTAACTAAATTGCGGGTGTCCGAGGAAGTTACTGCTGTACCTGGAGGGTGGAGTAAATTCTTGGAGTGTTTGTGAACCCCATCAGAGCCAAGCCCCTCCCGGCTTCTGACAATTTTGACCAGCAAACATATTAGACTGGATTCAGAAACCCCTATCTCACTCGAATATACGTAATATGGGCTCTCTAAGTGATCAAAATAACCAACATTTTCTGTTTTTGCAGACTAACATTTGTTCAAAAAGTTTTTTCAAAGAAACTTTTCGCACATCCTCTTTTCATGAAAAATTCTTGTTTCTAAATGTTTTATTGTCCTGGATTTGAATGCCACAGATTCATCATCATAATGTACAACAAAAACAACATTAAAAGGATCCACCAAAGAGCAGCTCTATGTGTGGTGGATGAGAGCGTGCAGGTGAGTTGCTGCGAGCAGAAAACCATTGCAGAATGCACAGTGACGTTGATAGACTGCAGGTACAGAAGATCACATCAAATCACATTCCTTTCAGCCCAAAAACAGAAATCTGCAGCAACAGAAAGGGCACAAGCTCCCTCAGACTGGCAAAACCGGGAGTCAGGTCTGATAAGTCTCAAAATCAGGACACAGATGGTGGACCTGAACAAAAATAAAAAAACAGACTATGACGCCTTTCTGCTGGGAATCTGCATGACCTCTCTGTGCATATGTGGGTTTTCGCCTTATATTCCCCCCCCAGTGATGACTGGTAGGGATATTCGGCAGGTGGACATTATCAGATCCTATTGACAGCATTTCAATAAGAAAAGCCACATATCTCAGATACAAGAAACAAGATCTAAAATCAACTTGTATCACAAATGACAGAGCAACTCACCCCCCTCTAAATTATCTTCCTGCCTTCTAACTGCTTTTTTAAATAATGCTGAAGCAGGCATTAGGCTACTTAAGACCCTGGGGAAGAGGCGGTCCTGAGCTGTGATTGATGTGTAGCACTTGTCTGTGTTTAGATTAGATCCAGTCTGACTCTGCCGCGTTATAGACAGGTAACCCGACCATGATGAGAATATAACGTCTATAAATCACATCCACACGATCACAACCATCAACCAAGTCTTTGCCCCGATTTCATTATTCTCTTAATGATATTAGTTATTCTCTTTGTCGCACAACAAAAAGTCAATGGAAAATTTGCTTTAAGGAGGTAGACAGGAAGTAGTATGTTGCGCATTGGTGTCATTTATGCTGAGGCGCAATGTCTTGTTTTCAAGGATTTTCTATAATAAAACAGCTAAATCTTGTGTTTATTACTGTGGAAACCTTTGGTCATATGATCCTTGTCCACACACAAATCAAAATTCGGTGCCAAGCTTGCAAGATCAAAGAAAAAACAGGCAAAATGTTCACGTTTCTTCATATTTTGCCATTTTTCAATATAAGCTAAATAACCTTCATACATGTCATTATGATTTTTAAAAGCTGCATGGAATTCCGGATAAGAAAAATGCTACTATAACAATGAACGTTATTTAGCTTGATGTGAAAATTGAGCAAGAAGGTAACAAGTTCAACTGAATTTTTTTCTGACAGGAAGTGGGCCGCTTTCCCTCGATGCGCATGTGTGTTAGCAGTATGTAGCTGCTAAGTGGGGTAACATCTTGTTTTAACCAAATTTCAGCAACATCTTGTATTTAATACTGTCGGAACCTTTTGGTCATATCATCCTTGTTAACACACAAACCAAAAATCTGTGGTATGCTTTGTTATACTTGCACAATCAATGAAAAAACACGCAAAACTATCTATTTTGTTCATATTTTACTATTTTTTGGTATTATCCACATAATCTTCACAGATGCCAGTATCATTCTCAGAATCTGTGATGAATTCTGGACCAGAAAAATGCTATTTTAACAGTGAATGTTGTTTAGAACCATGTGTAAATTGAGTAAAATGGTAAAGTCCTATCATCTTCGTTCTCATAAACGTAAACAAATTAATTAATAAATACCATTTATTTTTGGATGCTGAGGAGTTATAGCTCCAAAAATGGCATCGGTAATTGTGAACTATAGTTCCCAATAAGGCATAAAAAGTGGATTGCTACTGAATTTATTGGCATTTGTTTAAAATGCTTCAGAAGTGAAGAACTCCAAGAACTTGCACTTTTTAGTGTGTCGTAGTTTTCAGAGTAGTTTACCGAGTGGTTGTTGTTAGCCACAATGCTAAAGATATTGCTTTGTTGCTGAGAGGGGTCTGAGTTAATGCCGGAATGAAAATATAGCATGCACAAATCACCTCCACACAATCACTGCAGTAAAATTGAAGTCTTTGCTCTGATTTCATTATTCTTTTATTGATATAAGTTATTCCCTTTGTTGTAGTTTTCAGCCAGTTGCTCTAAATCCCTGTGCAGCTCTTTAATGAGAAGCTGGAGACAACAGGCAGGTGGGGCGAGTGTGTCTGAGAGATGGCTTTTTACTCCAGGAGGCATGTCTTAGAGACGATGCCGGTGACATAGACATGTACCGCTTTTAGCTAATCACAAATTTCAAATGCAATAACCACCTTTCAACCCTAAGAGGGCAGCACTAAGACATTTTTAGACCAAAAAGTGTAGAATTTAACAAGTTTACATGAAAGTTTAAAAAAATGTCCAGAAACTGAAAAGTTGCATTGGTAAAGACCCACTAATACAGTTTATAAGCAGAAAAAAGCTGTTCTGAGGGAGAGTTACTCTTTAACAACAATAGAGTTTTTTTTTTAAATCTCACACTAAGCTAAAAGATGCAAAAAATCCTCACCCTCGTCACAAGTTCTTTGTGGCACATCATACCGAAATTCATGGCACAATCGAGACAAGTTAGTAACCTCAGTAATTACAGACAGGCAATAAGGAAAAGCTCAAGCAAGCGTGTGACGTTTTGAGAGGTGCTGACCTTGTTGAGAGAGAATCTCATGCTGAAAACTTGGATGTAAAATTCACACGCGATCTAATATTGGTGATCTCATTGTTTCATATCTTCCTAACAGTGTTGTGATGAACGGTTGTAGAAGGACGCAGGTGATGGGAAAGTCAGGAAAGGGATTTACATAAAATACATTTTTTATTAAAGAAAAAAAAAGGTGACATGACAGCAAAACAGAATAATTTACAGAATACCTGAGATATAGAGACATAACCATAGAGGTGGACAGTAGGCACTGACAAAGAGCTGACCACACTGAGTATTTAAACAGGACGGGTGATTATTGAAGTAATGACAGCTGGCGAGGCAGAGCAAGAACCAATCTGAAGGGCAGAGGCTCTCTAAACACAAGGAGCTAACTGAAAACTGAACGATATAAGGGATTGGAAAACACATGAGAACAGAATTAACAACATGAGAAGACAAACTGAGCAGGAGAGAGCAAAATAAAACAAAACATAAGTGTCACGGACGGGTTTAGGCTGAGTTCTTAACAGATAAACAGAGGTGAAATAACAGTTTATAACAACATTTATTAAGATTCTAATGAGGATGGAGATCTGGAGAGAAAGCCAAAGTCTCACAGGATTAAACAGTCAGAGTTTGGGGTGAGGGACAGAGCAGTCCATAAAACGGGTCGAAGCCGGGTAGTCCGTAAACAACGGGAAAACAGAGATCCAACGAGGGGCCGGCAGAGATGAAGTTAAAAAGCAGTCCAGATTTACAGTACACAAGAAATCCAAAACAAACTGTTTGACAAGTTTACATGGATAACAGAGACAATCACCCACTGACTTACATGCTGTCAATATTCAGGTTATGGTCGGGTTAAGGTCACCATTCAGGTTTCTGGAACATTCGGTTTACATGCGTAAGTAGAGAGAGTTACTTCTGTATACATGGAGCACGGTTAAAGTCTGGACAGGACAAGGTGAGGGAGTGAGTGACAGACAGGAGGACACACTAAACAATCTAATCAAACAGAAAATATAAGCAACTGACTCACTGGAGGATAATAACAAAAGTGAAAAGTAAATGTCAGGGAACAAATTAATACCAGATTCAGACTTATAAATTGCAGGACCAATGGGACTGAACAGAACCAACACATGAATCTACGGAGAACCTAAATACACATTGAAAACTCGGTCCTTTCATTAAAAACGTTTTTTCTGAGGTTTCTGTTTAATATTTTAGCTCCACAGGTGTTCTTACCTTCATAGTGGGTGTGAAAACAGGTCAACAACTTCTCTTTCAGTTTTAATCTCTCAAACTACGCAGGTGGCGATAACACCCGAGTTCTCCCGAGTCCGAATGGCCTGTATCTGTTTCGTCACAACTCCTTTGTTCGTTAGTTTTCGGCAGCTCCCACAGTTGAAACCTAGCATACAGCTCACTAAAATGCTGTAGCATAACGTAGCAAACAGGAAGACGCGACGTCTGATGTTGCCATGCACAGCGGGGAAGGAAACAGTATTCTTTGCTCTCATAGGCTAGTTTGTTAGCCAATCAAAGTCCAGCAAATTCGAACAATGAATATGAACGAGCTGCTGACGAAGCCTGGCGGAAGGAGCCGGAACCACCCAAATTTTAACGCTGACAGATTGAAAGGTCTGTTAATCAGTGTTTCCTGACATTTTTAGATATAAAATGTTTCATATTACTGGTTAATACTTAAGAAATAACCACAAAGTCCTGAAATGTGTATGAAATGGCCTCTTTAACAAGGGAAAACTAAACACAGACAAAGTGATGTGAGACAGGACATACATGACAAAAACCCCTAAAAAGAAAAACACAAAATGACACTAAGGCAGAGAGGAACACAGAAACTCTCCAAAACAGAATCACAGGAAACTCAAACAAAAAAATTCATACAAAGTAAAACAAACTAAATCCAAACCCACTAACTATAAAAAGAACAGATACACCAAGGTAAACAGGAAACATAAAAACTCTACAAAATAAAGTCACAGGAATCCTGGTCAAAATCTCATGACAAACAAAACCAGATCGAAGAATAACTCAAGAATATAAGTTATATTTCATGACATATGAAGACTATATAACACCAACAGTAACATTTGATCATATATATATGCTCATCCCTATCAACAAAATCCTTTGCTTTCACACTGAGAAAAGTCAAAGAGTCAATAACTAAAGGGAAAGCTCAGGAGAACCCAAGCTAACCCTGACTATAGGATTGTGTAAAAAGGACAGTTTTAAGTCTATTCTTAAAGCTACACAAGGTGTCTGCCTCACGGATAAAAAGTGGAAGCTGGTTCCACAGGAGAGGAGCCTGATAACTGAAAGCTCTTCCTCCCATTTTACTTTTAGAAACTCTAGGAACCACAAGCAGACCTGCAAAGTGCTCTGTTAGAAACATAATAGGAACAATAAGATCCCTAATATAAGATGGAGCTTGGTCGTTCAAGGCCTTATACGTCAAAAGTAAAATTTTAAACTTTATTCTTGATTTTACAGGGAGCCAATGAAGTGATGCTAAAACGGCTCCTAATTTTAGCAACATTACGCAGGTGGAAGTAAGCCATCCTGGTAACATGTTTTATATGAGAACTAAAGGACATGTCCTGGTCAAAGATATCACCCAGGTTCTTTATCTTCTTGTTGGAAGCCAAATTAATGCCATCCAAAGTAAATAACTGTGACTACAAAGCTCGTTCCTAAGGTTCTCAGGCCCAAAAGTCACAACCTCTGTCTTGTCTGAGTTTAAAAGCAAAAAATGAAGCGTCATCCAAGATTTTACATCATTAAGACAAGCTTGTAATCTCTGCAGCTGGTTGGTCTCATCAGGCTTCATTGATAGATATAACTGAGTATCATAAGCATAAAAATTGAATATTATATCGTGTTGTCTAATAATTTTACTAAGCGGTAGCATATATATAGTAAAGATGATCAGTCCAAGCACTGAACCCTGAGGAACTCCATGACTGACTCTGGTACATGAAGAAGATTCATTATTTACATAAACAAACTGAAATCTTTCAGTTAAATATGATTCAAACCAGTTTAATGCAGTTCCCTGAATCCCAATATCATATTCAAGCCTCTTCAATAGGATGTTATGATCTATAGTATCACTGAGATCTAACAGGACAAGACACAAGTCCACTGTCTGAGGCCATGAGAATATCATTAGAAGCTTTCACCAGTGCTGTTTCAGTGCTATGACGAGCTCTAAATCCTGACTGGAACTCTTCAAAAAGATTATTACTGTGTAAATGATCACATAACTGGTTGGCAACAACCAAACACAATAATAGCATCTTTTCAACAAGATCAGGATCTGCTGAATATTATTGGAGCATCTGTGAAGGTGCAGTTAAACAGAAGACACTAAACTTTCCATGTGGTTTTAATTACATCACTCTGATTTCCAATCAGATTTACATACAATAAATACAGAGAAGAGACATTGAGTTAATGTTTAGCCTGTGAAAGGATTTGAACTGTGCCTGATGGCTGAATACTGCAGGAAACTGCACCAGTAAGGAGAGAAAATGTATTCATAAACCGATGTAAATGCTTGTGTATTATTATTATTATTTGTGTGATCTGTGGATACAGAAGAGATCTCCATTGACTTCTTTGGTGGATTTTAAAACAGCTCCATTACGCAAAAGAAGTGTGTAATTGTGTGCAGAGCTGCAAAGACAATCAACACTTTTCAAGTCAAGACTGCAACAGCTACAAAAGCAACTTAAATAATGTGTAAATATCCTTTGTTGGAATGCCTTACAACAACAGGGTGCGACAGAAGTACTCTATGAAAGCAAACCTATTTACATTTAAATGCACCAACTATGATTACCTAGGACTCTGCAAAAGATTGCGGGTGCTTTGAGAACACAAAGGGAACACTGAAGCATCCTTGAAACTTCACCAAACAAAGGACTCAGATGTTTGAAGGACTCTTAAAATCAAAGCGTCAGAAGGCGATGAGGGCATGTTGTCCTTGGGACGTTGCTGTTGAGAATCCTTTCTCCACTCTGAGAAGCTGTTATTTACACCCACGTGTTTTACAAAACTGAACGTTGTTGTATAGACTTGACTTAACATGCACAAAAATTCATCCATAGTTACAACAGAAAAGCAACTCAAACTTGGACATTTTTTGTCCAATAAGCAGTTAAATTTAACAACAGAGTAAAGAAAACCATTATAAATTGTGTTCTGAATTGTCAAAGGGGTTACAAGACATTAAAAAACATTCACATATTTTTGACATGTTCTGATACTTCAGCTAACAGTTAGCTTATTTTCCTTTATTCTATTGCGTTTAACCCTCTTATTGTCACGTTTTGTAAATTGTTTGTGTTGGACCCAAATGCAGGAGACGAGAGCCGGAATCTAAACTGAAACACACTTTATTTGAACAACAAAAAAACAGGCTGACGTGGCAGCAACAAAACAAGACAAGCAAACTTACGGGAGGTGGGAGCAGAGGTGAGGCGAGAAATCCAAAATAGAAGGGCAAGACGAGGGAGAAACAGCGGACATGAACTGATGAAGACGAAGGACGACGGACAAAGAATCAAACACAGGATACAGCTTATATACTAACTGAACACAAAAGGGGCTTAATGATGAGACGAGACACAGCTGGAGAGGAGAACACAGTAGCGGGTACATGGGTACATGGGTAACAGGAAGCACAGACAATGTCAAAATAAAAGCAGAACAGGAAGGACGATAACAAAATAAGAGTCAAACAGAGGAGGACATAGAAGAGAAACAAAGGGAACACATAACCAAAAATAGTCCCATAACTAATCCTGGAGGAGAAAACAAAACCACAGATAGAAGAAAGGAGGGGAAAAAACACTCTAAGAGGAACTAAAAACCCTGAGACCCAACACTTATATCAACTGAATCATACTAAATATGCCTATTGAGTTTCTAAGCAAGCGCTTTGCATCTTTAATAGGATTAGTACTTTTCTTAAAAATGTCCTACAGTTGACCCCCTCATCATTGCAGTTGCAAATTTGCAGCCTCAGTGGTTCGCAGATTTTTCCTTATGACCTACCTCATTGTTCATGGAAATCCCAATAAAAATTTACTGTGTACGTTTTTTACAGCTTTTTCATGTTAACGGTTCAATATGGAACACAAACACTACAACAACATCCAGTGTGCAGCCACAACAACAGAACAAGGCCTCCAGCCGTTGGGGCGCCAGGCTCGCGTCCCCCGTGTGCGCACCGATGCCGCAAAAATTCTTCACCCAAACCTACTTCAAAAATAATTTTTTACTGTATTTTCATTCTATACCCCTCTTAACACCCTGTGGCTGTATTATGTTGTTAAAAATATTGTTTTTTATGAAAATGTTCCACATTGCACCTTTAATATATAATCTGTCATGTGTTTAAAGGTATAGTGAATTTGACCTTGTTGTCAAATTCTAATCCTGCAGTTCATGTAGAAAAAAAAAACATCCGCTCTCAGCCACTCAACCCCTCCCCTCCCTGATTTTTCTGCAGGGTTGCCAGTTCCAGTGTTGAACCTCGTTTAGTTCCTCTTGTATTTGTTTAGTTTTTGGGAATGTCTGAAGGTCTATGTGTTCAGCATTGAGTTTTCCTAAGTGTGTTTGAACACCCCATCAGGTGCAGCTCGGCTGCTCAGTTAGAAGGATGCGGTGGTTTCTTACTTTTTGCTGGTGGTTGTTGTGGAATTTGCTGATTCGTTATGGAACCAGGACGTCTGGACGTGTAAATAATGATTCTGGCCCAGACTAGGTTTTTAAATTGACAGAAACTAGCGACTGTTACAATGTGACTTTACATTAAACATCGTTGGGACATTAGACTGTTGTGTGAGTATTTCACCGTAAAATTTTACATACTGTACCTTTAATTAAAAGTAAAGTAAAAAGTTTGAGGGAGGCATATTTAGGGTTTAAACTATGAAAATAGACAATTGTAGGGTTTTTGTTGTTGTTTTTACCAAATTCTAAATTTGCAGTTCTGTTCAACGGTTTGCAGCAATGTAAAAACTACACATTTTGGGAGTAAACGGTACATCAAATCCTGTCTAATGCCATCTGGTGGAGAGTTTAATTACTACAAGGGACACATTTTATTATTAAATTATTATCAACATGTGAATAAAAATCATTTTTTACACAATAAACTGCTAAATAAATACAAATTCTATCAGGCTTTAAAGGATAATTGTGATCCATCATTTTTATTTTCTTTAGAACTTGTAAAGAACTTAGATTATGTTTTAGGTCACATTCATGCTGCACAACTAAAACAGAGTTCACAAACTTCCAAGTATCTCTGTATTTATTACTAGTTTCCAACTGTTTGACACCGTTATGACATTAGAACATTAACAGCAGCAGTAACACACTCTCATATACTTGTATTTAGTCTTTTAGTCGGTGACTGATGGCGTCTTTCCAACACATTTTCATTAGTCATATGCTCTTTACCTATTAGGTTTGAAACTAGGCTCTCTTTCCAATCGGATTGTTTTGTTACAGCCATTACTTTCAATACAGGAAGAGTTTGTGCTTCACCTATTACTATAAGTGTGATGAAAGCCAGCTCATTGATCCAGGACAGACAACTCTTACATCTTCTTAGTGAGCACTTACATAGAATCCTCCCAGATGAGCTAGTGGACTCATGGAGGAGAAGACAAAATTATGATATATTGTTCATCTTTTTTTCTTCACAATAAGCCCGTTTTTTCAATAGACAGTGACTAATGATTGAAGGAAAGCGGAGCTATGTGAGAACCATCAGGGTCTTTTGGTTCTTTTCTGCAAACAAGGTCTGCACAGAATGAATCTTTGGATAAAATAAAATGTAAAAAAAGAGAGCTGTCACATAAATCTACAGCTTTTTGAACATCTTTATCAGTTGCGCTGTAATCTGAACATGCACATACAGGCGCACGAACACACAGCAGATTAACAGGTTGGTGAGCATTATACCAAGGTCACGCAGCACTCATTCAGAGGGTGACAGGAGGTTAGAGGGATTTATGTTCCAGCATCGTTTCTTCATCTGTGTCAGCCACTAGGTCAAATACAGGCTGCCCTCTTAGATGCCTGACTGCAGCAAAAGGCGAAAATCAAGTGATATAATTGCTCTAAAAACAGCACATCACTACAATATTTTTTTTGGGGGAGGGGTGTTCACTATTAAAATATATTGTTGAAGCTATACAGCATGTTTACGGGTTGTTGGCTTAAGTGTCCACTAACTTTGTAAGCACTTCCCAAATTAAAGCATTGATTTAAAGGAGGCTATTCAGCACTTCTTTTGTGGTATTAAAGAAATAAAGATGTTTTTTTACCCTTTGGCTGAACTGTCTTGTATCATATCAGCATAAATACACAGGTTTTATAGGGGTGATGCATTAATGTGGCTATTTTAAAGGCTACAGAGAAATTAGCAAATAAAACATCTGCTGCAGCTCTGCAGTTGAAGAGTGTGTTCAGATGTTTTGAAGTGGAGTTCTGTAGTGAAACACTTAAAATAATATTTTGAAGTAAGTTTCTGTGTAAAGTTTAGAAATAACTGATTCTTTTCCTGCTGTAGATGGAATCATGACTGGCCTCTGATTGAGCTAACAGCTAGTCCCAATGGAGATAAGACCAAGGAGGATCGTTGCCGTCTTCTCCAAAATGTCACTGCTGTTCATGAAATTATTTTCTAAACCCTTATACTTCAACTCATGTCACATTACTAGGATGTTTTAGTAGAAATATTAAGAAATACCTGCCGGATGTGACATCAGGATAACCAAGACGCGTTACATTTTGCAGGTGGTGCTATTAATGATGTAAATATCCAAATACTTCTATATAAAAAAAACATGTGATGCAAAATACATATTGGTTTTATTATATGTTTAAAATTTTCATATAATCTTAATTTATCCGGGAAGATCCCGTTGAGATTTTAAACCTCTTTTCACGGGAGACCTGGCCAAGACAAGGCAGCAGCAAGTACACTCAAAAAATGACTTTTTTTACAAAAGAGAAAGCGTTTGATTCAAATTACAGGTAAATTATGTAAAACAAGTGAACTTTGTGGAGTCACAAATGGAACAGAAAGTGTTCCTAAGAATCAGGACCAGCTCTTATCTTTGTTCTCAGTAATGCCTTCAAAATAAAGCTATAACAGTGAAGGGTCCTCTGGGTGGACAGAGCAAGACATCCCGCTCTGAGACACTCAGAGTGAGTCAGCACAAACCTCACTGAAGCAGGAAAAAGTGTTGATTGTTTGAAGAGATGTTCAGAATCATTCTTACGGTACATATTAACATAATTTAACACTAATAAACATCAACAAGCTTTTTCACATTAAAAGTCAATTACAAACTGTTTTGATCATTAGCAACACTCATGAATCAGGTCAGATCACGTCATGCATCCATTCATTTCCTGTCATGCTGTGTTTGCTCTGACACTAGTAGTCCCCCTTCATTCAACTTACTTGTGTTATTCTGATTCTCTGACGCTACTTACGTTTCCTGTCTGCAGTTTGGCACCAGATTGCAACTCTCCAGCATGATCTTGTCTGATCATAGAGTACACCGACAGCTTCCTGCTACCTGACCTTCACCTTTGCCTGATACCTTTGCTCACCTGGATCTGGATCATATCACTGACCCCGTTCTGCTCTACTGACCACAGCTCTGTCTGCTCGCTCTGGATTTGTCATCCTCAGAAGGTTCAGACCAACACTAAATTTTACAGATTTGGATTTTGTCATTGTGAAGAGGATTACCTTTGTTTCCCACCCTGGACTGTTTTAGATTACGTTAACCTGTATTCATCTCATGTTAGGGACATCACTGCTAACCCTTGTTGTCATCTCTCTCCACAAGTTGCCTGAGATTCTCCCTTCCTGAGTTCTCCTTACCTGCCTCACTTCTCTGTTAAAAGAGAAGAAAGAACTTACTCACGCTGACATCACCTCTCCTCCAACCAGCTCCAGAACTCTTTTCTCTGATTTCCACCTGGAAAGTGATGAATTGTGAGACTCATTTTGTGCCGGTCCAGATTGAGGAACTCTGCTGTATTCAAATAAACATTTTTAAATGTTATTTTCAGTCTGTATCTTTAAAAGTGTAAAAAAAAGTGATAAGAACAGCTTAGAATCTATGGAGATTGGAGCTATTTTAAAAGCTAGTCTGTCAGCTAGTCGGTCCAGTTGGAAGTAAACTCTATTTCTCCAAACTGAGGTTTGTTCAGGAAGCTATGCCCAGCAGTTTAGATATTTATTTTCAAAACTTTTATTCAGAAAAGAAAACTTAAACATTCCTTCTTTCCTCCTCACTCCCCACATGTTTACAAACAGATGTTTTAAGAAGAGTGGATGCTACACAATGGTAAACATCAACCTGTTGCTGCCATCAAATTCAAAATGAGATATTTTAGATGAAAATGATCAAATGTCTCAGTATCAACATCAAATATGTTGCTTATGTACTATTGGGAATAAAATGCAGGTTTATGAGATTTGAAAATCATAAGTTTACATTATACACAGTAGATTTTGGAATTGTGGTTGTCTTAATTTTTTTATCATTTCAGTTCTGAGAAACGGATATTAATTCCGACTGTACCATACCAATACTTGGATCTGAGTACTTGCTGATACCGAGTACCAATGCTGATGCTTCTACCATACAAAATAATGCAATGAATTATAAGACAGGTTTTATTTTCTTCTCTGCTTGTTACAATAAATGATGGTGAACTCTATAAAAAAATAAAACATCAATAAAATTGACCACAGAACCAAAATTCCTGCTAGTTAAGTGAAAAATTAAGTGAAACATTTTCTGTGAAACTATTGCAGAGTTTCCATATTTTAAGTGTCAGTATCAGTGGGGGGTGGGTTGGGGGGGGGGGGGGGGGGGGGGGGG
>SSNP01000125.1:991463-1032025 GCA_006937955.1 Pachypanchax playfairii | reverse complement strand
GGGGGGGGGGGGGGGGGGGGGGGGGGGGGGGGGGGCGGTAGGGACTTATGTGGATTACATAAGTAGTTCATGTTAAAGAGGCCCTTCCATTGAAAACAGTTTTTCTGAGGTTTCTGTTGAATATTTTAGCTCCACAGGTGTTCTTACCTTCATAGTTGGTGTGAAAACAGGTCAACAACTTCTCTTTCAGTTTCAATCTCTCAAACTACACAGGTGGTGATAAAACTGAGTTCTCCCGAGTCCGAACGGCCTGTATCTGTTTCATCACAACTCCTTTGTTCGTTAGTTTTCGGCAGCTCCCACAGTTGAAACCACGCCTAGCATACAGCTCACTAAAATGCTGTAGCATAACGTAGCAAACAGGAAGACACGACGTCTGATGTTGCCATGCACAGCGGGGCAGGAAACAGTATTCTTAGCTCTCATAGGCTAGTTTGTTAGCCAATCAGAGTCCAGCAAATTCGAAGAATGAATATGAATGAGCTGCTAACGAAGCAGTTGAAGCAGCCTGACGGAAGGAGCCGGAACCACACGAATTTTAATACAGACAGATTGAAAGGTCTGTTAATCAGTGTTTCCTGACGTTTTTTAGATATAAAATGTTTCATATTACTGGTTAATACTTAAGAAATAACCACAAAGTCCTGAAATGTGTATAAAATGGGCTATTTAATATTATCTTACAAAGATTTCAATTTTACATGTTGTGGTTATTACTTGTAGGAACTTTATGGATTTTTGCGAGTGTTAATAATTGCAGCTACATTTAGCACACCTGTTAAAGACTTTTAGCGTCAATATCTTCTAATCATAATAATGCAAAACTGAAATAGTGAATATAAACCTTTATAAATGAACACTGGAATGAACCACTGTGAAACTGGACTGGAGCTGTTTTAAAGCAGCAGAGATCCACTTTGGTAATGGCCTCGCTCGGATTAGCCATTAGCTTTTCAGTCTGGTTGGTACTAATCTGTTCCTCCTGACCGAGGCTGTTCTGCAACACAGGATATATGTGTTTGTAATATTTCAACAGAATCCCACTTTAAACCATTTGGACTATATCTTTACTAGCTGTTCCTCTGTAGCTTTGGGTTTTTTATAGTTCACATTAAAAGAATCCCAGTCACATTCTTCCCCTCTTCCACCTTGCAGCGTTTTCTGTCCCTTTCAACCTTTGCATCCATCATCAAACTCACCTTCTAACCATCACGTCACATCGACTCGCAGCCTGGGTGTGTGAATGTGTTGTTTGTTGCAGCTGTCTGCTTCCCAAACTCCACAGATAAAAAATAAATACACAAAACAAATGCTTGAAAAGGCGAACGTAGAACAAATATAGTTAAAAATTTAAGATTGAGAATGTTACAAAAACCCCTAAAACCAGCTTTTTTTTAATCAAAGTTCAACAAAACCAAAACTACTACAACTAGATTTTTTCATGTCTTTATTTGAAGGTTTGTTTTTCAAATTAATATAAAAGGATATTAAACATGTATTTCAAGTATTTTCTCTGTGGTATGCTCCGATCTGCACGAAGTACAGATTTAAAAACAGACTCGTAAATACAGCTTCCGTTACAGCACCCAGGAGAAATTGCGATGTTTAGCCACAGAACTCCTTACCCTTTAACTTCAATCCTCTTCATTACAGGAAAAGCCTCTTGGGACTGGGGGGCTGTGGTGGGCTGGGGTGGGGGGGATTAGATCTTTGATCCAGCCCAAAAAACTAAACCTGTTCTGGTCTGGCTTTCTATTATTTGCATGAATTAACTCAAATATGTAAAAATCTGATGCCGCGTCATGCAAGTTACATAAAGTTGTGCTTTATTCCTGATAGGACAGAAGAAACATGAAGATTTGTTCATGTTGTGACATTTTGTCTTCAAATAGCTGCATGTAAATTACATTTTTAAAATGCAGAATATAAAACACATAAGGTAACAAGTCTATTCTGATTACAAAAAATATGCACAGTCTTCACTAATCGCCCCAAATATGCAAGTCAAATAAATATGTTTATTATTAGGGGTTGTTTACGGTCTGATGTGACGTAACACTGCCATCTACTGTCTGCTCATGTAACTGCAAGACTGCAGCAAACTGATCCAGTGTGAACAAGTGGTCCAGATTCATCTGGATCCTTAAACTCTCTGCTTTCACCCAGAGAACAAGCCAGAACTCTTCTGATTTTATGAACCTGCACGTGTTTGAGTTTAAAAGTCTCTCACAAACAAGATGGACATTTTGAACTCAGAGTTCTTGGAGCCAAATCATAAGAAGAACACCATCTTCTTTTTTCTACACATTTTTAACATCCAACTCTTTATTTTTTGTTTCCATTTCTCTTTTCTCTCACCTCATCCACACATATTCCAGCGCAGATGAATTTTTGTTCTTCTTTTTTTTTTTTTTGTACTTCCCTTGTGGCCATGTTGCCTCTCCTCCCTCCCATCCTCCCTAATGTATTCTCCCACCTTCTGTTTCTCTGTCTGTCTCCTCACTCCCCCTATGCCGTGCACCCCCCGCTCCCCCACCCCGCTCTGCCTCTGTCTGACGTCATGGTAACCGCAGTGTAAGATTCAGAGCTTGCTTGACAATGAACACAAAGCTATAAATAATGACAAAGACGAGACCCACTAAGATACGTGGAGGCAGAAAATGACTGAGCCGCACCCACGTTGCTTTTTACATGTCAGGTGAATGAACTACCCGGACTGCTGGGCTGAAGCAAAGCTGCGGGCAAGGTTGATGGCTTCAGCATTTTTAATGATGTGAGTCACTGTGGCATGGTGCAGCAGGCCGAGCGTGCTGCTCTGGAAGAGGTTTACAAAGAGAGGACTGATGTGTCAGCAGCCATAAGCAGAAGGGAAGGCAGTGTGAGGGAGAGAGCAACCGATGAGCGTGTGCACGGCGATGTATTTTTAGTGAAAGAACATAACTTTCAGCAAAGTGTAAACAGGTCAGAGGGAAAATAAGCATAACTGAGCATGAGCTGCAGTGTTGCGATGACTGATGCTCCATTAAGACCCAAGGTGATTAGCATTTTAAAGAGTTACTGAGTCCTCCGCTAGGAGGCTGTGCAACATGTGTTTTATGTGCTCACATAGCAAAATAAATAAATAAAATTCGGTCTCTCAAAGTGTGTCTTCAGTGCCAGCGTCTACACACAGCCTCCTGTCATGCATGAGCCTCCCTAGAAACAAACAGCTGCCTTTTCAGCTTCTATTAACTCTGATTTAATTAACCAGGAGCAGGTCTGTTTTCAGAAAACACACAACTGCAGCTGTAATCAGATGTTTCATGCCGACCACTGACTTGATACTGAACAGATTTGCTTGAATGAAATCAATAGTGACACATCAATACATTGACAATATTGGGTCTCTGAAGATCAGTGGTATCTGGATCAAAGCTGTTGGTACCTGATCACACGTTTCCTGTCAGCCTCTTTCCAATGGGACATTTTTCTGACTAAAAAAATTATTTCAGGTCTGATCCGACTGTATGTCATTTTTTTCTTGTTTTTAACAAATGTTTTTATTTTATTAAGAAATGCACAAACATTGGAATTATTACACAAATGCTTTAGACTAGTAAATATTTCAGGTTCTTAAGTTTATGTTTGTTATTCTTATTTTTTCTTTGATTTTTTTTCTCTACATATGTTCTCTCAAGACAAATTATATGTATTGTGCAAATAAAACTGCAATAAACTGATTCTGATTCTCATTTGTGTAAATTCTGTCATGTCTTTTTAAATTTGTTTTCATCTTAATTAAAGAGGCTTTGACTTTTGCGGCTTCACTAAACTGCAGTTTTATGTGAAAGCGTATCCAAATACAGACAACTATGTTTTAAAAAAAATTTTTTTTTGGAATATAATTTGCTCAGTTGGTTTGTCCAATTGATCAATCAAATTGATTAATCATTATATTTGATTAATGTAAAAGTATTGATTGATATTGAATTTGATTGTCTCAGTTTGAGGGGGGCACCTCAAACTGAGGCCGCCTCTCTGGACACACTCCTGCATTCAACACGATTCACAAGATTCAGCTTTGCATCATCGTGGATCTCGTCTCATTCATTCAACATCAACATGTTTCGATGTGTAAAGTGTTTCATTAAAGCCTAAACTAAGTAATAATAAACGTGTAATTCGCAGGTTTTTCCTTTTTACAGGAGGTCCTGGAACGCACCATGTATAGACTTTACTGTACTTGTCACTTTGTTACTGCATGCTCAGATATTCACTTATAGTTGCTTAAAAAACATGATTGTGTGCAGACTCTACAAATACAAAAAAAAAAAAAAAGAAAAAAAAAAAAGATGGCAGCACCCATGAATAAGGTCATCATAGCTTCACCATGTTATTATTTAGGAGTCTCTAAAACAATTAATCAAATATGTCTTCTTTTCCCAAGAGCAGCTTTTTTCACAACTTTTTAAATATCTCTAATTGCCAAATACAATCATAGGAAACCAAAATTGGAAGTTATTTTAGAAATATCTCTTTTCTTACAACAAAAAAATGACTCCAACCTTTCCTATTTTATTAAAAAATAAAATCCTGGTTTGATTGTATGTTATAATTGCTTGCCGTACAGCTCGAGACAGGATGAATGGAACAAACGCCTGCGTCATATCGCTGTGGCGGAAGAATACGTTTTACTCAGGAGGTGTAGTTCCTGGACCTGGAACTTCATTTTCAGGGAGGAAAAGGAAAACCTTGCGGGCGTAAGAATACCATGGAGTTACACGGCACCTCTAGCAGGTGCACAACGTAAGCAAATCATCTTTCCTGGGGCAGCGATATATCAGGATGTGGTCGTTTGCATAATCGACGACAACAGTCTCTTTCACCGTCAACCACATCCTCGTGCTTTCACCGGGATAATGTCACGGTAAGTGACGCGAGCAGTCCAGAGCAGCTAAAGCTAACTAGCACGAAATGGCTCGAGCTGTAGAGCCCAAGTAATGCGCGTGTCTCCGAATTAAGAGTTATCAAACGGGAGTCAGCTTGTTCTGTCTGAAAAATAAATAAATTCATGTATTAGACCGCAAGTGTTACACTTAAAATAAGTGCAAAATTATTGCGTTGCACCTGACGTCAGCTGCAGTTTGACGTAACGTTAATTTGTCAGCTGTTAAACTTTACGCTTCATATGTGCGCAAAATAATTTAATCATCAGTCTGTCACGTGTGTTTCAGTATGCTAATGTCAAGATAAAAGTCTTATCAGACGGACAGAGCAGATAAAAGCTCGAACTCAACATGACACATGTTTATAATTCATGATCTGATACTTAAACCAGACTGTTTCAGAGCTCCACAGTCCTGCTGCTCTGCCTTCAGGAAGTCACTGGGTTTTAAATTTTAACACCGGTAAATGTTCCCAACCTCAAGGAAGTGACTATGACACGTGGCTTTATGTGAGATAAATGAGTCATAGTGTTTTGGTTGTTCAGTGGAACCGCTGGAGGGGGTGTATGGAAACAGCTGGAGGTGTATAGAAACAGCTGGGGGTGTTTGCTCGGCATGTTGTCACTTGGGCAACACAGTTGTAGTATTGTACTTCTATGATGCTGTAAAACTTTGAAACAGGTTGGAGTTGATCTGAACACCAGGATGTTGGTGCAGCAGAGTTCATCACTATACAAACAGACACGCCTCTTATTTTAACACATTATGTTGAGACATTATACTCAGGAACCGCTTGTTTACCAATCGTGTGTCTGTTTCCATCATTAGGAGAACATGACAGACAAGAAGTCCTTTGGATATTAGTAATAATTGGACTTTTCCTGCCCTCAGTGTTGTTCACGGGGTCTTTTAAATACATGATATTTGGTTTTAGTATTTCCCAAATCTAGATGAATATGGAAAAAAATGTTTAGTGTTTCCAAGATTCTATTTAAAATTAAGAATCCTCATTACTAACAGTTGACTGTTTTTACAATGATTGTTTACAAAAGATGAGGAAAGTCATAAAAATGTCAACTTTAGATTCTTAAAGGTACAGTATGTAAGAATTTTACAGGTAAATACACAACAGTCTAATGTCCTTCTGATGTTAAAAATAAATTCACGTTGTAACAGTTTGATCTCAGCCGACTGGGTGGTCGCTAGTTTCTGTCATTTTAAAAACGCTGGTCCGGACCAGAATCATTATTTACACGTCCAGACTTCCTGGTTATATAACGAATCACATGTGAGTCTGCAAGGCCTCCAAGTCTTTAACACACGCAGCTGTAATTCCACAATGACCAGCAGCAAAAAGGAAGAAACCACCACATCCTTCCAATTGATCAGCCGAACTGCACATGATGGGGCGTTCAAATGCACTTAGGAAAACTCAACGCTGAACAAATAGGCCTTCAGACATTCCCAAAAATTGAACAAATAGAAGAGAAACAAAACGAGAATCAACATCAGAACTGGCAATGCAACAGAAAAATCAGGGAGGGGGGTGAGGGGCAGAGAACATACTTTTTTTTTTTTCCAGATGAACTGTGGGACTCAGGATTTGACAACAACTGGCCTTGAGTTTCAGGTCTCGTGTCAGTGGTTTTTTTGAGTTCTTGACAGAGAACCCGTACAGATTCACACAGCTTCATGATTTTCATAAGTGGTTGTAGCTCAGGTGATTAAACTGGTTGCCCTCTTCAGTCCCTCCAGGATTTCGCGGGCAATTTTTATAATTGTTGCGGAGAAAAACACCAGATTTCACGGCCTGTTTTTCAAAAAGTTGCAATTTTTTTTTTCAGTAGAATGTTCATCTTTAAGGCTCCTATCATAATTATCTGATCTTATGATGTCCAAACTGAATGTAAAATCTTATTTCCATTATTAAAACAACATGAAAAAAGCTAATTCACTAGCTGTGCATTGCTGATTCCAAATGAGTTTAGAGAAATATGTTACTAAAAAGATGTTTACTACTTTAAAATAATGGTAATTTAAAATACTGAAACAATAAGTGTTGAATTAAAACAACAAAATAATGTTTCCTATATTTTATTTTATAGTGCAAACAATGAAATTGTAAGTAATTAAGTTTTTTGTTCTGTGGTCGCTATCGCTCTGGAGGCAGCCGCTTCGGTCACAGTAACTTGTCGAAGGGGGTGTGCGTTGTTTGTCGAAGGGGGTGTGTGTTATTTGTCAATCGACGACTTGCGCTTGTGTTCAATAACAACATCGCACTTTGAACAAAAAAAGTTTACCCCCGCTCTCATGAAGCAGTGTTGGGAACTGTTTAGCGCGGTCTCTTGCCGATATTTTTGTTGGCAAATGTGATTTATTATTGTCACCCATGTCGCTCGTGTCTCCATTCTCCCGGCACAGGATAAAGACAGGAAGTGACATAGGGGTTCTCTTCTTCTGTTCTGAAAAGCTAAGCCAAGCCTCCGCTAACGTTCTCCTGCCTCCGCAGAAAGTACTTGTGCAAAAACTAACAAACATTAGGGAAGAGGCACAAATGACTATTTTTTCAGGACAGTTGCTGGAAAGTTGCGGTGTTTGGAGGAAGTTGCACGAGTGCCCTGATTTCGAGTTTCATTGAAGTTGCATTAATAGTTGCGATCGCAACATCGTGAAATCCTGGAGGGACTGCCTCTTGTAATTCAGCAGCACTACAGTTCACCTGTTTAGTGTCTTCAGACCAGATACTGAATAACTTTATATTACTTGTTAGCTGGATGTCGCCCAGCCGCAGCAGATGCAAAGCTTTGTCCAGTTTCCTTTAAATATGAACCGATCAGATAAACTTCCTTCTGTACTGAGCGAGACTTCAACTCTGATGTTTAATAACTGGAGCATGTTCAAACATTCTCATTTCCAAACATTTACATGCTAAAGTTACCTTTTCATAAAAATCCTTAAATCTGAGTTCTAGAATGGAAAAAGTGTAGGAACCCTGTGTTCAGTTCTCACAATGGTCACAGTTCTCTGTAACTTGTTACGGATGTATTAGATTAAGAATTAATAACGTATATCTGAATCAGGTCTTCATCCAACCTGAACTGATGTGACTGGTTCATGTGGAACGTATATTAAAACCAGCACCACACAATCAGCCCATCATCAGCGTGACACTTCATTGGCTGATCAAAACTCAGATTTTATTTCAGTTTCATTAATGCAGCAATGAAAAATTGGACATTTATCTCAGTCCATGAATACATAATTTAAAACACTTGATTGCTTTAATATTAGCAGGTCTTAAAGGTAAAAGTTTTTATTGAGTTTTCTTTCTGTAACATCCAGATCAGGATCAGCAGGTCAGAGACGTACTAAAACTAGAAATCACAAAACCAGAATTTGAGCATCTCTTTGAATGTAAATATTTTGGAGTTCTGGGTAATTTGTCAACTTGAATTAATTTTTCTTTAACCATACTTACTAGGAATCATCAGATGTGAGTAGCTACGTTTACATGCGCCAAATTTCCCCAATCTGATTAAAATCTTGGTCGATCTGAATTCCCAAATCCCTGTTTACATGGACACTAACTGAAATGATCTGATCATGCCATGAGTACACATGCACCAAGCACTCAATCAGGTTAAATGAGTTGAGCATGCGCACATGAGTTGTCTTTCCGGGGGAAGAAAAAAAAGTAAACAAACTCCGTCCTTTCCGCACGTCTTTCCCTCCCCATCGTGTGCTCGAGCTGACTCACGTTATCCCCAATATGGACCTTCTGCGGGTGATTACCTTTATGTTTGGGTTTTTACTGGTCGCATTAACCAAGCTAGAGGCTGAATACATATTGCTACTGCTCCTCCACCACAGGAGAGGAGAGCAGGATGACAGGATGACTGCACCAGCAGACCACTTCTGTTTACTTCCCGCCATGTTTTCTACTTGGGTCTGCGAAAGCGGAAAGACGTCACGCTGAAGTTGTACGCATGCGCAGTGGGCTTTTTTCACCCTTTCTTTCCGAATGGGTGTATACATGCACGTCTATCTGAATGAAGATCGGACAAAACCACCCCTCTCGATCGGAAGTAAATTTCTTTCGGATCAGGCTGCATCGGATCAAAACATTCGGGTTGACATGTTTACATGACGTCTTTTTTATCCGATTGGGCGTTTATTCCGATTAAATGTGCCCATGTAAACGTAGCTAGTGTGTCTGTGCTGAACTTTTCCTTTTACTAGTGACGGTAGTTTCACAAACACACGCCTGTTAGGTTTAACCTGTGATCAGTTCCTGTTTCACATCAGCAACTTTGAATTGCTTCAGAAACTTTTTATCCACGAGCTTCATGTTATTAGTTTATAATGCTGAGTGTTTTTTTATTTTTATATTCAGAATCAAACATTTTATTTACCTTTTTAAAAAAGACTGTTTTCATGTCTACATGTCTTTCATGCAGTCCTTCACCTTTTTATTCATCTTTTAAACAGGCCAGTTTAGTTTCATTTAGCTGAAGAAGTGAAAACAGAAAAAAACATCTAACCTGATACATTTGTTTATGTAATAAAGCTCTAAAATCATTTCTGGATTTGACCAAAATCACATTCTAATATGAAGGATTAAATTGAGAAATTGGTTATTAGATTGCTGGCATGTGAACCAGTTTGCCCGGGTGGTGGTGGTGTTATAGGGATCTTTGTTATTATGTAGTATTTTTGGCATGAGATTAAACTGTTGTTGGATGGGAGGATTTTAACAATCCCAGCGTTCCCATGAGTTCCACACAGAGCTTCCCTTAAAGCACTTGGACGTCCCTCCAACCTCAAATTGATTTTTTTATCTCTTTAAAGTCCTAAATCCTCCTTCAGGTGCTGCAGCCGCCTGCTGGAATGAATCTTTTTGGCGCTGCGTTCGTGTGCTCAGTCAGTTCCTTCTCCAGGTGACGTTCCTCGGTTGTCTGCTTTGTGTGAACAGATCGTGTATTTCTTTCCCCGTCAGCTTCTCACAAAACATTTTTACATTTATTTCAGTTTCCACAAAGATGAGGCGTTTATGTGTAATGAGAGCTTCGAATGTTGCAGCGAGTCTGAGCTTCATCTGCTGCAGTTTGATGATTATCTGAGTGAGCAGTTTTCATACAGCATTGATTTGTTGTTTCTTATTTGCTGTTGTAACTAATGTAATGAGGAAATTCTAGGAAAAGTTCAAAAGCACTAACTGGCAGTGCAGAACCAGACCCAGAACCCGTCCTGTATGGACCCCGACTGGGAGCAAACACAAAAGATGTACAAGCTGATATCTGATGAGGTGCTTTCATTTTAATTTTTGGAGCCTTTGAGGTAGTGGTGAAGATACAAGTCAACCAGTTACATGGAAGTTAAGTCGTCCCATGTGACACCATCAGCCAATCAAGTTCCTCAGCACACTGCAGTGCAGACAGACGATAGTTTGAGAGGCAGACAGGTGCGACTGTGAGAGGGAGGGAGAAAATAAGAAAGTATGGACAATGAAAATGGGGCATTTTTATACACTGGAAGCACTAACTGTGTGCTCCCAATGTAAAACACCATGACACTAAACAGGTTTTAAAAGTCACTCAAATCGGAAATAATATCACAAAATATGTCGTCTTAATGCCCATTAAGACCAGTCGACTAGGAATCTGAGCCAAACCTTCTGCCCAGGTAATGTTCCCACAGATGTGCCTGATTCAAGATTTATTAGATTTTTCTAACGTTATCAGAAAGTTATTTGAACACAATTTCCAAATTGTTAATATATATTTATCATCTTTTGACTCTGCTTTAATTCAGTAATATGTTCAGTTTTTTCTGACAGTCATATTCAAACACTCTAATTTGTAGAAAATGGATTTGATTTCACAGCCAGGTGTTTATTACATGAAGATTCTTTTTCTAAATAATAAAACATAAAAAATGTGTAATGAGAGTGTTTAACAGACTTACTGTCGGCAAGACATAATGAGTCTTTAGCACATAAAGTTCTTATTGTGACTTTTAAAGTATCGTTCTGTAAAACTTTATTAATCCCAAAGTGGAACTCTGATGCTGTTGTAACTCACGTTTAAGTTAATTTACAGAGTCGTTATAGTTGTTAAGTTATGAGCAGGAAGACGTTAAGTGATGAGGGTTCTCTATCATGTTCTTCATCCTCTTTTGGACCATCAACTCAAGATGATCCAGATCAGTCCCCAGAACAGATCCAGGCTTTATCAGTTTGTTCACCTGCTCTGCTACATGCACCCCAACAGGTGACTGCAGGTGTGATCACACTCTCAACAACAGACTTATAAAAGATCTTCAACATCTTGCTGCAAACGTTGAAGGATCTAAGCTCCACTTCTTCTCCCATGATGGAAATGGGTGTTGGCATGTTGCTGCTCTTCCTAAAATCACCAATCATCTCCTTTGTCTTGTTCACAATCAAGATGATGATCCAGGTGATTGTGGAGGTATCCACCTGTGTCTTCTGGAGTTTTTACATAGTATATCAGGCTGAATTGTATTAAAGGCACTGGAGACATGAGAAGGTTGAAGATACGCTGCAGAATCACACATAGCTGATCTGCACAACCCTTTAGGACTCTGGGACTAACACCATCTGGACCAGCTGCCTTGTTCCTGATCAGTCTCTCCAGCTGCTTCTTCACCTGACTGCTAGATACAGACAGGCAGGAGGTGGGGACAATGGGGACACCAGATTCTTCTGATGTTGGAGATGATGGAAAAGCACCAGAAACAGCATTCATGACTCTGAGGTAGAAGGTGAGACAGTAGAGGTGTGACAGGGAGGCTGTAGATGAAGGGAGGGATACAACTAATCTGAGCCTGGAACAGTTTGGACTTTTAAAATTAGAGTGTGTATGAATCCTAAAAGTTAGAAAAGGAGAGTTTAGGACATGGATATTAAAATAAAATCAGTATTCAAAGGGGGTGTGGCTAAAACATTAAACACCAGACTGTCTCAGGACATTTAAAAATGAAGCATGTGACTTTCATTTGGAGAACTGCTGCAGAGAAAACAGTGTTAAATAGACTCTTTCATAGATTGCTGTGTGAACTTTAGTGTTTGGAGCAGTAGAACCCACAAACATCTGGAGGACTCTGGGCATCTGGTCTTAACTTGTGATTTTCTCTCTGTCGTTCTACAGCGTGCCTATCAGCTGATGTGTTTTCTAATCTCTCCTGCTGACATCACTTAATCATTAAAAATGTCTGGTAAGTATTTAACTTGTAACACATTGTACAGAATCCAGTTTTATATTAAAGTTTGATGGTTTTTTGTTTGTCGGTTCTCTTAGGAACCTACACACCAGCTCCCGGGGGGCCGTTCTCTGCTCTCACTCCCAGCATGTGGCCTCAAGACATTCTGGCCAAATATCACCAAGTAAGAATCACATCAAAATGTTTTAAGAATATGGACATTTATAAACAAAGTAATAACAATTTGAATATCTTATAATCTGTATAAATGACAAATAAGGACCAAATAAAACCAAAAATCCAGAATAAAAATCCCTCTCTGTAATCCAAACAGTGTTTTCTCATAAAAGTAACAAAAATGTGAGAAAATGTGCAGCAAAAGACTGGGAAACAGACATTTATCACCTTCATGCTAGTATAAACAGGTTTCTAATGATTCTTATGTATTTGTTTTTCAGCTACTTTTACAGATTTTAATTTTCTCCTTAATCTAAAATAAAGAATTTTAGGACAGATTATCTTGATTTTTACTAGTTAAAAATAAAGACTGAAGAGTTCATTGAAAATCAGTTTGTTTACCTCGTTAAAAGATTAATTAACTGTGATTAATCATTTTGTTAAAGCGGATTTCAGTTTTACTGCCACACATGGGCCTGATCACTGCCAGAGCTGTAAAGTAGGATGAAAGATCTAAAAACAGCATCATGAGATGTTCTAAAGACATTTGAGATCAGATGTGAAGCAAAGTGGTAATAGTTACACAGGCAATTCTAAAGTTTTGGGACTCTGGTTAGCCACAGTTAATGTGGGTGGACACTGTTCGATTTTAGAAATCTGACTGTCAGGGAAATGCTCCCACTGCACGACCGGGTTTGTCACTCGTACTCTATGTGACCCTACGACATGTGAACTCATACTGTACGACTGCTGTCAGCCACGATTATTGACAACCACGACTACTTGTCTGCGTCAGTCGGTGTGTGACGGCACGACGTGCTCGAGTGTGAACAACGAAAAACAAAGGTTCCTAGTTCCTATGACAACCACAGCCTGACAACAAGAGCAGGCAGAAAGTTGTTGCAGTTGTGTGAGCTGTCTTGTGCGCTGAAACTAAAAAAAAAAAAGGATTTGGGTACGTGAATGGCTGAGGAGACGGGGTCGTTACGGGATGTCCATCCTTCATCAGGAGCTTGAGGTAACGCTAATGTTAAACTATATTGTTTTACAGTAGCTATGATAGTTTCACGTTAGCATTAGTCAGCCAATGTTACTCCACCAGTGTCTTCTGCGCAGGTGCGAACGTAGAATCGTGACGTAACTCTGCTCACACCGTACGAGCTACGGTGAAAATTTTTGACATGCCAGAAGTTTGATCGGGAGGTTGCAGCATTATCGTTAGAACGTAGCAGCAATGAATCCTTCCTCGTGAGTGTTCTCACATTGTACGGCTTATGACCTCCTGACCCGACCTCGCGATGCTACGATGTTTCCACGATGACACAGCGTGGTCTGCGACGGCAAAATCCTGGTGAAATCCCCTCGAAATCGCACAGTGTTCGCCCGGCATTAGACACTTTATCCACTAACAGAGAAACATGAAACAGTACTGAACCACAAGCAGAGCTTAGAGCATCCTCCAGGAGGTCCCAGAGGAACCTGGAGCAGCATCTCAAGTTCTGCATGTCTCACATGTTTCAGTGAAGGTCAGAGGTCATGAAGAGAGATGGGGGGGCCAACATGGCCTCCGTGGGAGAGTTCCAATCCAAAAAGCTTTTTTACATTCTCAAAGTCCAGTCTGAGCAACATAACATGATCATTTTCTTCATGTTTCACAGTAACAACATGTCTGCTGTATGATCAGTCATGTGACTGTCTGAATGGAAAAACTCATAACCATGTTTCTGTTTGTCTCGACAGAAAGACCCAGATGAACAATCAGAACCACAGTATGATGAATTTGGCTTCAGACTCGACACTGAAGGTATTTTATTTTTTACCGAACTAATAAAATCCTTTTAACCAGAATCAAGAACAAAATGATTTTACATCACATCAAATTACACAAAACAGCTTCATGTGATCTCTAAGGTCTTATTTTACTGTTTTTTTACTCATTTTGATGTAAAACTGTTCAGACCACCTCATGTCCAGCTTCATAACACAACGTCTTCTTCAGGACGGTTTCATCTTATTGTCAACGAGACATTTTAATCGCTCACATATTCACAGTAAATAATGAATCTGTATTTATTTGTTTGGATTGAAGCTATAGAACAGAACTTGCTGAATGTGTTTGTTTAGAAATGCAAGCAGAGAGATTATAATCTGGTTTTAATCTGACTTCAGGTGTCAGAATAATTTAAATTTAGGATTTTCAGCTCATTAGTTTCAGCAATGAGACACAGTGGTTGATGCACAGCGTTCATGTCATCCTGCACGCTAAGTGATGCAGTGACGTCACTTCGGCCCATTCAGTCCAAAGAATCTGAAAACGTCACGTTGGAGCAGGTGTGTGTGTCGGCTGTGGGACCTTAACATGTTATTTATCTGTATGAGACTGTAGGAAACAGATCCAGCTGTTGTACAGCTGCTGAACTGGAATAGAGCTGGACTTTTCTCTAACAGTCTGATAGAAATGTGCTGCTGCTGGATGTGTGTTCAGTCTCCCAGCAACCAGCGCTGACGGTCTGGGTTGGACTTCTGCACCGTCTGCATGTTTCTGCATGTTAAAATTCTTTTTCTCATTAAATGCATCGTTAGTTCTGTGTCGTGGTACTCGGTGGTGTTAATATTTCACTTGTTGCTAAAGCTGAATGTAATATTGTCTCTTCAGATGATGAGAAGTCCAGGTCCTGGTTGGGTACAGAGGGCTCCCTTCAGCATGAAGACCCCCAGCAAAGGCTGCGCTGGCAAGCCCACCTGGAGTTCACCCACAACCACACGGTGGGAGACCTGACCTGGGACCTCATCGATCCTGTGCTTCCACGCTCTGAGCGTCTGCGCTCCCTCGTACTTGGAGGGATTCCTCACAGCATGAGGCCACAGGTGGGCGGAGACTTTCACAGCAGTGGTGACCGCTTTGTGGCGTAAACCAAAAGGAGGCTAAAAATCAGACTTTCTGTTACCTCCGGTAGACCGAATCTGTTACCAGAGACATGTTTCACATGTAACATGTTCTTTAGTTTGGTGTGACTCTGCTGCAGTTTGTACCAGAGAGAAAATTCAAATGGATGAAGCAGGTTTGATGGAGATATTTGGTGTATGAAGCATTTCAGAGGGTCTTCTGTACCGGTCTTCTACACGTCACATTACTGCAACAAGTCAAACATTTGGGAGACAAATGAAAAATTGAAAGAGCAGCATTATGGGATGTTGTGTACGTCGTGGCACTCGAAGACTTGAGATGCAACGACAATGCTGTTACACGCAGAGCAGAGAAGTTTTCAGGTTTCACACACAGCAGAAAACCTTTTACTTTGAAGTCATCAAAGTCACATGATCACACAGAAACATCAGTTTCATTCTGATCTGCTCAGTGAAATTCTGCAGATTATTAAATTATTTTTTTCTCTGATTAGCTGCAGCAAGAAAATCATTTATTCACAAACAAGACAGACAGCGTGTCGCTAATTACAGCTGATTATTCTTGTGTCATTATAGACCCGTGTTCCAACGCAGGGCTGTAGCTGCAGGGTTCACGTGTTCCTGTGTAACAGAACATGTTCTGAGAGAAGCTGCAGTTTCAGTGTTTGTAGTTTTGTCACATTAATATAAGTTAATATGTATTTAATCAGGAACACCTGAGTGATACGTCTCAGATTTAGTCTGACCAAACAAACACTGGAGGATTAACGTAAAGCTGCGGCTGTTGGAGTTTTTAAACTATTTGAAACCATCAGCATCAATAAAGAGACGAGTTAAAAGATGTTTTTATCTATTTCAGTTGTGGATGCGTCTGTCTGGAGCTCTGCAGAAGAAACGGACCTCAGAGATCTCCTACAAAGAAATAATCAAGAACAGCTCAAATGACGAGAACTCCACTGCCAAACAGGTAAAATCACTTGTTTACATCTGTAGTTTGTTTGTAAACAACTCTCAGAGCTCTGAGATGGTTTTAGTTCTATTCAGATACTTTTGATTTAGTCTTTTTAGATCACGTTTAATGTTCGGTATCATTTTTTTCAGCACAACTTGATGCAAATGATACAGTTATTAATATTTTTTCATTTGAATAATTTTCTTTGCATTTTTGATCCCAAAATACACAAAAATTGTCAACTACAACTTGAAGAATTGTATTTATTTATTTATTGCCAGAAAAACAAAAAACTGGTTCAACAACCTGTTTTTAATCTGAAAAAGTAAAAGTTTCCTATAAAGAACATTTATTTCTAACCTTCTTTCACTTTTATCAGCTGCAGTTCTTTAGTTTTACACAGTTTATTAATGTCAAACAAACATGAAAACTCACAGGATCAACATGATCACAGACTCCTAAAGGTTCAATAGAACCTCCAGAAAATCCTGGTTCTGCCTGGAAGTCTCCTCCTGGGGATCAGCTGAGCTCCTCACCTCGTCCCTCAGACTGAGTCTGGTCACTCGGTGGAGGAAACTCCTCTTAGGAACTCGCTTCTACGATCTCATCTAGTGTCTTTTGGTCATGACTCGCAGCTCAGGATCATAGGTGATGACATAGATGATAAACTGAGAGTGTCCCCCCAACTCCCTCCTCCTGCTGCACCACAACAGACCACTACAGCATCTGCATTACTGGAATCTTCCCAAGTATATCTATCAGTCTCCTGCTCACTCTGGAATGGGACCCCGAGATACTTGCGGGCAGCGTAGTCTAGCGGAAGGGCGATCGCCTTTCGTTTGAAAAATGGCGGGTTCGATCCCCGGTGCCGGCAAGCTACGTCAAAGTATCTTTGGGCAAGATACTGAACCCTGCAACTGCACCCCGGGTGCTGTTCAAGATGGCTGCCCTCTGCGCCTCTCCTTGGGTTCAATGCAGAGCCAAATTTCCCCACGAGGGAGTAATATAGACTACTTGTGGCAGACTCACATTCTCAACCCAGAGGAGGACCGTGGTCTCAGACCTGAAGGTGCTGATTCTCAATGGAGATATAACACCCCCCACCCCCGATGTTTCCTTCACTTCATGTAGAAATTCTCTCCATAAAAGTTATAAACAGAATTTGTGACATCAGGCCTCTCTGGAAAAGTCCAACACCTGCTGAGAGTGAGTCAGACTCGTTACCCACAATGCAAATCAAACTCTAACACCAGCTGTTAGATGTTAATATGTTAAATTATTAATATTAAACCCCCCCCCAGACTCGTTGCCTCGTAGGTTTTAAATACGACTCTTAGAATTTAGATCAACCTATGTAAGAATGATTTACATTAAGTAATTATTGATTTATATCCTGTTAAATGAGACATTATTTTATCACATTCAGTGTTAAACGAAGAACATTTTAGAGATCACAGATGAAACTAATGGAGTAAAAAATTACTTTACTCATCGTCTTTTTTTTAACCTCTTCCTTGCAGATAGAGAAGGATTTATTACGGACGATGCCGACCAACGCATGTTTCAGTAGTCTGACCAGTGTCGGAGTACCGAGACTGAGGCGGGTTCTGAGGAGTCTGGCCTGGCTCTACCCAGATATCGGGTACTGTCAAGGAACCGGCATGGTAAGAATACACAACTTCAATAAACCTGCATCTTCAAACAGGATGCATCTTCGTACACTATGTATTTATAGTATGTGGTTTTAGTTTGACCTCGTCTTTATTGTCTCATGTAGGTTATTTCCTGCCTGCTGCTCTTTCTGGAGGAAGAAGATGCTCTATGGATGATGTGCGCTCTGATTGAAGACCTCCTGCCTCCCTCTTACTTCTCTTCCACTCTGCTGGGAGTCCAAACGGACCAAAGGGTTCTACGACAACTTATTGTTCAGTACCTGCCGGCCCTGGACCGTCTCCTCCAAGAGCATGACATCGGTACTTATAGATGTTCATCCAGAGGATGAAACTCAGAGTTTTATGGAAGGATGTTGAGTTGAATGTGAGATGAACGTGTTTCTGTGTTTACATGCAGAGTTGTCACTGATTACGCTGCACTGGTTCCTGACATCATTTGCCAGTGTGGTGGACATCCGTCTGCTGCTGAGGATCTGGGATCTTGTGTTTTACCAGGGCTCAGTGGTCCTCTTCCAGGTCACACTGGGCATGCTCAAAATCAAGGTACTGACACGTCCTCACCAAGTCGGGGGTCTTGATAAATGACCGCAGTGAAAGATGGTTTAATAAAATGAAACCATTCGTGGGTGTTTGTTTTATTCTGATGCTCGTGTGTTTGTATTAATACACTCAGATATTAAACTGTTTAACTCGTGATCAAAATGATTCATGACAACTTCTTATTAGTTTCTCTGAACTTTACTTTCTGACTCCAGGAGGAGGAGCTTGTTGCTTCCGAAAACTCTGCATCCATTTTTAACACACTGTCAGACTTACCAAGTCAGCTGAAGGATGGTGCTGCGGTTCTGGGAGAAGCGATGAGGCTGGCAGGAAACCTCTCCCAAGAAACTCTGGAAGCTCACAGACACAAACATCTGGCTTATATTCTGAATGAACAGGCGCAGCTCAACAACGGAGGCAACGCTACGCTCAACACCATCAACAAGGTTGGATTTGTTTTACCGGATGAAGAAGTTGTTTTTGGAGTAAAAGGTCTGATGCTGATCCTGTCTGTCCATGTTCAGGTGGTGAGGAGACAGTCCCTGCGCAGGAAGTCCACTCTAACCTCTCTGCTGTTCGGGGACGATGAAGCAGAAGCTTTAAAATCGAAGAACATTAAACAGACAGAGTTGGTGGCGGCGCTGCGAGAAGCTATAACCAGAACAGCTGAACACTTCCACTGTCTGGACCCTCATCATTCCAACACCGTGAGTCCAAACACCCTGATTTACATCCTGGTCTGAAATAAGAGGAAGATTTCTGCTTCATCAGAGTCGTATTTAACCCCTGAATGTTTAACGAGTCCTTTATGTTTCAGGACTTGACCCCAGACTACTCCATGGAGAGCCACCAGCGAGACCATGAAAACTTCCTTGTAGTGTCTCGTAACCGACGGAGACGAGCTAAGGCTCTACTGGACTTTGAGCGTCATGATGATGATGAATTGGGATTCAGAAAGAATGACATCATCACTGTGAGTCGTGATTTAAAATGAAACCCTCATTAAAAACAGTTTATTTCTGAGTTTTAATCGACTGAATGTGTTTTTTTTCCTCAGATCATCTCACAGAAAGATGAACACTGTTGGGTCGGGGAGCTCAACGGTCTGAGAGGTGTGTGCTTGTTGTTTTAATCAACATTAAATACATTTTCTGGGATCTTTTCTTACAGTTTATATTATCTGTTTGTTTTTATAAGGTTGGTTTCCAGCGAAGTTTGTGGAGATACTGGATGAAAGAAGCAAAGAGGTTTGAACACTGAAAGCACACGGTGTAACAAACCTTCCACTGAACGACCACTGAGTTACACTGACTTTCATTCAGACCTCTTATTAGAATTTAACCATCACACTTCTATTTCCATCTCTACCTGCAGCTGTTAAAAAAACCCTTAGAAACAATACGACTCGTTGTCCCCGAACGCTGAATAACAACAACAGCAAAAATGTAGTTTCTACATACACAGCAGCATTTATGGACCATGATCAGACTCTCAGACCTGCCGCTTTTCCACCGACAGAACACGGTGCGGCTCGGTTCACTTTAGCCCCCTGCGGACCCTTTTCCACCTCCTTTCTCGGGTTTTAACCACGTCATTCCGCGCCAACCTGGCCTCTTTTTTCAGACCACCTCCTCGATGGTCCGAAGCGGCCCAAAGCGGGCCCACACGCACACCTGTCTACTGATTGGTCCAGTAAACTGCTACCAGTGACACGACTACCTACGTAGTGGTAGCCCCTGATTGGCCCGGCTGTGTGTGGTGTTCACGTGGTGTGATTCAGAAGCACTCCCGCTAAAGGCTTTAAAAAAAACTCCCAGCAACCATACAGATATTTTATTTTAAAATACAATTAACTTTGGACAATGGCGACTTCCTCCACAAGAACCAAAAATCAAACCAACCAAAATGAACCACAGACAGAGTGCAAAGTACAAAAACACACGTATATCCGCCATTGTTGTTGTTGTTTCACGCGCTGTGACGTCGCGGACAAAGACTTTTGCGCGCCACTTTTCATAGCCAGATGGGCACGCCCATATCCCCACTTACGTCCGCTTTATGTTTCCACCGCCTGAAGCGAGTTTATCCGCGCTATACTGTACCGCTCTCAAGCGCGCCGTGCCGATTTGTCGGTGGAAAAGAGGCGAGACAGTCTGACTTCACGTGGCTGAACAGTTGGATGTTTCAGTTTTTACACAATCTGTTTGTTTTTACAAACAATAGGATGTTTAACCTCATGTGTCGTCATACACTCCAACTCCTTACCTGTCAAAGAGAGATGCAGGACTGCGGTTACCATGGTGACCATTTCTTTTAACCTTGTTTACACCTCATATAAAACGGAGGTGTTTGTTGTAGACAGATAATTATTTGACAGTTTTAGTTTTAGACAGTAAATGTGTCGACCAGATTTTTATCTGACCTTTTCTAGTTTTCCATCTTTTTCTGTTGATCGTGACGTTATTAACACACAGTGTTTATCGTGTGTGTGTGTTCAGTACTCATTAGCAGGAGACGACTCGGTGACGGAGGCGGTGACTGACCTGGTCAGGGGGACGTTATGTCCAGCGCTGAAAGCCATCTTCCAGCACGGACTGAAGAAACCGTCTATACTGGGAGGACCCTGTCACCCATGGTTATTTATAGAAGAGGTACTAGCTCCTCCTCCTTTCTAATTACTTCACCTGTTTTTTAGTTTTCCTAATATTAAAAATGTGAATTTGCTTTTTGCTTTTCCTTCAGGCAGCCAGTCGGGAGGTGGAGAGGGACTTTAATTCTGTCTACTCCAGACTTGTACTGTGTAAAACATACAGGTAAATGTGATGTACTAGAACTGTATATACAGTGAATTCTACATAGTTGTAGGACCTGCATGTCTGATCTGTTTCTCAGTTACGAATCCAGTAATGAAAGTGACTCGCTGTGTTTTACATTAAGGTTAGATGAAGATGGAAAAGTACTAACACCAGAGGAGCTGCTGTACAGAGTGAGTAAACATGAAACCAGTCTGAGAGTCAATGTGACGTGTTGAACTTGGTAGCAGTAAACTGGTGATTGATGCTGTCGCTCTGTTACTGTCAGGCCGTGCAGTCAGTCAACATGAGTCATGATGCTGCACATGCTCAGATGGACGTCAAGTTCAGGTCTCTCGTTTGTGTTGGCTTGAAGTGAGTATTTATACACACACACACACACTTATTAGTCTGGTGGAATTAATTCAGATCAGTGATTCTTTATTATTCTTGAGGGAAATAATTCATTGTTGAAGTTTAAATGATTTTTTTTCTAAGACATTGTCTCTCTTTCAGTGAGCAGGTGCTGCATCTGTGGCTGGAGGTGTTGTGTTCCAGTATGGCTGCTGTAGAGAAATGGTATCATCCGTGGTCCTTTCTCCGTAGTCCTGGATGGGTGCAGATCAAGTGTGAGCTCAGGTATGAGATGAATCCAAATGTAGAGGCAGACAGTAATCACACATAGAAAACATTGTTTCAGAAACAAAACATACAGTTTAGGATCTTTGTGTATCGGCTGCACAAAATTTCAAGAACAAGGAATAAAACAGGGACAAATGAGTGAAGTTAAATTCTGTTGCAGATCAGTAACATTTTTAGTAGATGAAGAGGGAGGCGAGTTTGAATATAGAACATGAACACCACGAAAACATCCAGAGCGCTGATACCGCAGCCACAACTACAGAACAAGGCTTCCAGCTGTCAGGGGCCAGGATAGCAACCCCTGCGTGCGCTCCACTGCCACGAAAATTCCTCACCCACACCCCCTCTTATCCCAATCCTGTCTCATTGCTCCTCCCCCGAGAAGGACAACAAAATCCCTGACGCTCTAAAGCAGCTGCTCGACCCGCTGACTCCGCCCCCCTCCACAATACAAGCCTCGCTATTACGGACTAGTCGCTGTATTAGGCAACCCGCAATGGTGCCCTCTGTAAACATGATGCCAACATCATGCCCATCAGAACAAATATTTTATTATATTTTACTTCAAATATAATGTTTAAAGGAAATACTGTATTTTTATTCTACACCTCTCTAAACACCCCGTGGAGGTATTATGTTGTTAAAAATAGTTTGTTTGTTTTTTTAGAAAATATTCCATATTCAAACTTTAAGTTCATAAACTGCTTAAAATAAATTTAATTGTAATTTAACATTTATTTTATTGTTTAATATGTAAGTCTTTCAGTGGTAATAAATCCCAGAGTTGACTGTTAAAATAAAATGAAATATAATAAAGCAATTTGTTAAAATTTTATTGGACAAATAGTTGTTTAGAAGGATCAATTAATCTATAGAATAAGTTCCAAAGTTCTTTAAAATTACATGGACAACTTTTTATATTTTTTGGACCTTTTTTTTTCTCAAGTTCCTGTTTTTTATCTTTCAAATTTGGAAATTTAAGTTGCTTGAATTGAAAATATAAAAACTAAAGTTGAATATCTAAATGTGGTTATAAAAAACAATCAATCCAGCAGGTTTAAAACATCAGTGTGTATTTCAGAAGGAATGAATCATTGAATACGTGATTTTGTCTAATAAAACAAGTAATGATGTCATCTGTTTTATTCTCAGGGTTCTGTCAAAGTTTGCCTTCAGTCTCTCTCAGGATTGTGAGCTTCCCGACAAGAAAGAGGTAAAAGGAGGAGAAATTTCCAGCACAGACGTTGTAGAGACGTGATCACGTTCAGGTTTCACAGGAGAATCTTTCTGCTGTTTCAGAAGTCTACTTATCTGAAAGCAGAAGTTATGGATGTGCTGGTTCAGCATCACCTCTTTAGTTGGGATCTCTAGGTAACGACGTTCAGAGACCCTGAACGCTGTAGTGTTAGCTTTAGTTAGTTAACGCCAATTCATGATTTCTACTTGTGTGTCATCAGTTTGTACAAAAACAAAAAGCAAAGTGGACAATAAAAAGCACAATGTTTTCAGACCCAACCCCCCCCCCCCAATCCCCATTATCTAAACAGCAGTTTGTTTGTACAACCAGTGAGGTGCTTGTTAGGAGAGATTGAGATTCAATCAGGATCAGAGATGTCATGCAGGTGGTTGTTGACGCGGTAAATCTCGTACAAGAAGCAGGTTTAGTTCCTGATCTACTAACAGTTTGTAGGAACCGAGTGATTTATTCAGTTCTGCTGGAATCACATGGAGACATTATTAAAATCAAGTTGTCTAATGTAACTGACAGTAAAAAGAAGACGCATTGATGCACATTGGTAACTTTTGAATATTTCTAAAGCACATTGATTGGTTGAGTTGGTCCTTCAACCTGCTGTGGGAACATGAATTTGTGTTGCTAAGCTACCAAAACCTGCTTTGTAGTGCAGATCCCAGTTTATTAGCCTTTTCTGCCTCACTTTTTTCTTAAATCACTCGTTTCAGTCTCTCTGATGCTGGTTTGACTTTTCCATATTGTTTATTTTGTTTCCAGGAGAAGGAGCAGAAGCCCCTGAAGGAAGGCGTGCAGGACATGTTGGTTAAACATCATCTCTTTAGCTGGGACATCGACGGCTGACTGTTCATCAGACATGTTCCCAGTCAAGCCACCAGGTGGATCTGTGTGTATTTGTCTCCTCAGCTGTTGTTTACAGCTCAGAATACGAACACTATGATTTACTGAAGAACTCGACTTCTTCTTCTTTTTGTCCCATCAGCCACTACACATCCAAAAATGACTGAAACTCTACAGAACTCACTGATACGTAGCTTCATTTTGCTGCATACTTTATTTTTATGAATATTGTGTATTTGAAGTTTCACTACAAGGTTTAGAAACAATCTCCTGTACAGAAACGTCTGTACTGCTGCATCTAACTGTATTTCTTCGGTTCTCTTTGTGCTCATCAACCTTTAAAAACTCGATATTTTATTATTGTTCGAGTAACTAAACATTCCTAAAGACAGCGCTGTAAAGATAAAATATTTTTCCCAGTAATGTTACTCAGATATCCTGAAAGTCTTCATGTTAAGCTAACCGTCTTGTTGCACATGCCGCAGAAAGCCTTCCCACATCGTGACGCAGCATGTCTGCTAGCTTTATTAGCGGTAGTCACAATGCACCTGTATGATGTAATGTTTACAAAGATCAGTCCTTTGTGTTATATCGATACATGTTGCATAAAATATACCCTGTATACTTTCTAATGGTATTTTTCTTTGTACAAACATGCAGTTATCAAAAGTTAAAGGAAACAACTGAGACTCATCAGTAACAACTATCCAGACTATATAAAGGGTTAAAAATCTTTGGTTGGTACGTGCAGCCGGAGGAGAGTGTGTCCCGACGTATCAGGTCCGATAAACAGAAAAAAAATCAACATATTTAACTTTGTCTGAAATCAGTTACCAAATTCTCAAAGATTTTTTATTTAAAATGTTTAAAAGTTTTCCTGTTCTGAAAAAGTTCTGAAGGCTGCAGCTACTGAGCAGATTCTAATGTAAATCTACTTCTATAAATTTTGAATTGTTACAACTAAATTGATGCCAAAACGATTGTTTTTGAATGTAGAAACTGTAAATGAAACAACTCCTCAGTAAGAAAAGTTGCTCTAAAAGTCTCTAAGTGACACTTCTAATTAACATGTGGGCTAATTGTTTGTATGAAAGCAGTGATGTCAAAGACGAGCGAAAGCGAGTAAAACCACCCAATAAGTGGACAGCTGTAGGTCTGACTGCAGCTGGGAGGGGGCGCTACACAAGGACTGTTAGGATGAGGGGCGGGGCCCGCAGCAGCAACCACCCCCCCCCCCCCCACACACACACACACACTTTAAGAAGAATAAATACAGGAAACTACAACATGTTCCAGACCTGCCAACCTTGTCAAAAAAATTGAGTACCACTTGGGTTGCAAGGATTTTTCTTGCAGAATTATGCAATACACACACACACATATATAAAGGCAAAAATACACACAGACACACACATATACCGTTGCCTCTCTGTTTTTTCTGTAGGCTATATATTGGACTTAATATTTACTCTATACAACAAATAATTTCTACACATTTCACATCAAATGATTCAGTTTTATCTCTGTGGTTTGTTTCGGAGAATTAACTAATTAAACTGACCGTCGCGACCAGTTCAGATAACTAAATAATGAGCTGCTCGATGGAGAGTGAACTCTGTATTAGAACAAACAAGTCCTATAACAGTTAGAGAAATAAAAATGTTGAGGTAGAATTTGTATCTGAAAATGAGTTTAGATGTTTTTGATGTTTACGCAGCTCGGCTAATGAAGTTAGTGTTCCACTCCAAGTCCTACAAGAAGTTCAATAATCGTATAAATAAAATCATATAAATTCCACTTCTATCATGTGGAGTTTAAATAGGGGACTGTTTTTTTTTTATGAGTTTGTTACGTGCTAAAAAATCTACCAGACATATTGTAAAGAGTAATAATGTTGCTTCAGTGCTTTTATACAACAGTCCTTCACTATAACACGGTTCACTGCCTTGCAGTTTTGCAGATTTTTTAAGTGAAATTTTGCACATTTTTTCCTCCCAGCGTGTTCTACAACCTAATGAGAGAAAAGTGAATGTGTAGTGAGGGTTTTACAGCCTTAAAACATCTGTAATTGTAGAAAATAAAGTTGACTCATTTGTGAATTTCACCTGTTGTAGGTCATAGAGTGAAAACTCCTGTGATTAACAAGGAAACACAGTAGTGGCAAGAAGAAAATATTAGAGACGCTGCAGTGTTCAAAAGTGTTTATTATGGTCCTTTTATGCAGTAAGATGTTTAAAATGTCACTAACAGCAACAGGCCATAAACAAACAGGATACGAGTTACAAGTACTGCAAGATATCCAGATACTGCGTAAGTGACAAGTTGTGCTGTTTTTTAACGCTATTGGACTGAAGCATGATGGGATACGACTGAATCTAAGAAGCTGTGAGATTAGAAAGATTCTGAGTAAATATTCTGCTCAATTATTAACCGACAGGTAAAATAATGCCATAGCGTCCTCTGCTACATTCATCTGACTTCATGTTGTCCAACGTCGTCTTCCAATAAACACAACAGCTTATTTACTTATATTTGCAATATAAAAAGTATTTTTCATCAATCATTGCAAATACACAAACACATGAGGAAAATAAATGATAGCTGCTCGTCTTGGTCCTTCAACAACACAAATTAAATACCTCGAGTCTCGAAAGCCAAACTATTCTAACTAGCGAAGGTAGCCGCCAATAAAATGCAGAACTGGTGTCAAGTTTCAAAAGGCCAGAATGGAGACGTTGTTGCTCTAAACATGTTTATATTTTAATGGTTTGTGGAATGAAAGAGGGACGATCTGAAGGTGATGAGGGCGACTCAGCTGTTTCCTGTTCCTGCTGACGAAGGTACTGCTATCGAGTTGGCGGCGCTGCTCTGGCCTTTTCCTTTGTGCCTCTGGCCGCCGCGTCTCCTTCCACCACCTCCAGACTTCGGCTACAAAAACACAGGAAGTGAGTTAAAGTAACATCAAATACAGTCGTGGTGAAAAAGTCTTTTCTGTTTATGAATCTGGACATAAAATAAATGATCAGTTCTTCACCAGGTTCAATCCAACCTCAGGTGTAAAAACACACCAGAGATTCCACCATTTCATTCATTCTTAAACTTAAATTAAAAGTTGCGTATTAAAAACTGAATCCAAGTAATGATTCAGTATCTTGTAGCATCATGGGGAGTCGACACACGCCTGTATGCTCCAGACTGGCAAACAGCCAAACCTCTAGCAGCAGGAACTTCCAGGTTCTGGGAGATTCTGGTCTCTTTGTTGGGAGACATTTTGCTTCGTTCTTCTTTGCGTGACTTCATTTCATTGAGGTTTGTGGACAGTCGTTCCTGCTCCGCTAACTTTGTCTGGACTGTAACGCGATTCTTTTCTGTTCTGTTGTAGATTAGCTGGTTCTGTTTGGGGCCATTGTTCTGTTTCATGACCCAGTTTGGCCCAATTTTCAGCTGTCAGACGATCTCAAACTCTTTGATACACAGAGAAATTCATGATCAACTCAAAGACTGCAAGCTGTCCAGAACCAAGCCCAAATGATCAACCCTCCACCGCCGTGCTGACGGCTGGTGTCAGCTGCTCGCGCTGGGTTTGTTTTTGTCCAAAGAACATTGTTTTAGAAGTCTCGTGGTTCAGTCAGATGCAGCTTTGTTAAACCAAAATCATGCTGCCATATTCTTTTCAGAGAGAAGACTCTTTCCTCTCGACTTGTTGAGTCTATTTCTAATCGTCCTGTCATGAAGTTGAACCTGTTAACTGAGACCTGTAGACATGAAGCTGCAGTTTCTGTTCTGATCTTCATTTTAACTGAGAAGATTAAAAATCAGAGTTTTCTTCAGGTAAAGAATCTTTCTAACTTTAGAAAGATGAACTCCTGCATTGACGAGTAGTAACACATGTATGCTCCAGATAACCAAACAGCTCCTTCTCTCCTGTGTATGAAAAACCTTTTCTTCAACATGGTGGAGTCTGTTGTGTGTTTTAGCACCAGATCATTTGAATTCTATCCTGATACATGAAACCTACGAGCTGAAAGGGAGAGTGGACTTTCTTTCTCCTGTTAAAACACATTTCCAACACTTTTAACGAGACATGCAGACTTTGACCCATCGGTCTGGTTTCCACACGGTTCCTGTTTCATCTCAACATTGTACCTTGTTCTCTTTGTTGCCCTCCTTTATCTGAGGGTCATCATCTCCCTCTCCCTTTGGACGCCGACCGAGCAAAGAGCGTTAGTGATGTGACAATGTGAGTTTGAGATTAAACAAAACAGAAAAAAATAATGATATGATATTAATGGGGGTGGGGGGGGAATGAAGGAGACAAAAGTTAGATTAGAAGTGTTAGAGAAACCAGAAGTCCAACGTTGGAGCACCGAGTGACACATGCAATATGTTAAACAGCTGTTTTGACTGACTCACCAGCTGTGATGTGTTTGGACCTGCAGGCTGTGCTATCGTCACTGCGTCATCACCGGTTGCCATGGTGCCATCCTCTTTTCGGAGTGGCGTCTTTTTTGTGGACTGCATTTTGATTTGTGGAGGTTTGGAGTTGGATGGCATGTTGTTGGTGGAGTGAAGCAGCTGTAGAGGAGACGAGTAAAACAAACTATTTGTGAACAGAAGAAGAGAAGGTCTCCAACCAGGTTCAGAACCGGTCCTGCTACTCCAATAGAACTTTCACTAATCGCACATATTGGATGTTTTTTGGGGGGAATAAACATCCCAACAACTGCCTAGAACAAAGGTCACTAACCGGTAGACAGTGGTCCAGATCTGGACCCAGAACCCGTCCTGTATGAACCCTGACTGAGAGCAAACCAAAAAGATCCATGAGCTGGTGTCTGATGGGTGTTTTCATTTTAATTTGTGCAACTTTTGCAGCCTTTATGGTAGCAGTGATGAAAAAACTAGACCTGCATGTAAAATAAACCGTCTCACGTGAAAATACTGTCAAATCTGAAACACAGACTAGAGTTTGAGAGTCTAGTTATACATGGGGGAAAAAAGTTGTAATGAAAGGAAGAGAGGGAGGAAATAACACAGAGATCAAAAAGGAAAAGACAAATGAGACAGGATAAAAGGAAATTATGGCACTTCAGGAGAAAAGAAAAGTGGAGAGGGAAAATGGGGCATTTAATCTGGACACAGTTATTTTTATTCATACTTCCCACTGGAAGCAGCAAACCAAAGTGTCTCTTGCATTTATTAGAAAAAGACTGACACAGAACATAAACTCGCTCAAATCAGAAATAAGATCACAGGAAACTAGTTTCAAAGGTCAGTAAGTCCCGGATCTCGAGCCAAATATTCACTGTTCAGCATTTTCTGATGATAAATGTTGTTAAAGCTTCTGATTTGTACTGAATGGATTTGAGTTTCTCTCCTGTCCTAAAACAACAGAATTCCTTTGATGGAACAAGTTTCTTTAATCCGAACACAATCTTACATTTTACAATTAACAAGATATTAAGATGTTTTAATCCAGCAGTTTTTGTACCTTAGTGATGGTCCCCACAGCTTTGGTGCGTCCCTCCCTGAACACCAGCCTCTGATCACAGTGCAGATATTCGGGGGTTTTGATGAAGCGGAAGTGGACTGTAGCCTTGTCCCCTGTTCTTAAGCAGTCTCTGTTCATGGACAAGATGGTGGCTGTCTGTCTTATGCTGCCACAGTGGACTGATCATATAGAACAGAGCAGAAACAGATGGATTAATGCATATTGTGCCTCTGACGGTGGGTAGACGCTGGAGGGCTCTCGGTGTCGGTTGTTACCCACCCATGGCCTGATATCTGGGGGATATTGTTGTGGGATGATGCAGGACCAGGATTTCCGCCTCAAACTCCCAGGTTGCCAGAGGGTTTAACTTTGGGGACACCATGACCATCCCTTTCCTGATAGACGAGCGCTTAATCTTTAGAAAAAAACAAAAGCAGTACATTTTTAATCCCAACTCTCTCCACTAGGTGGCACTATGACACAACTTCCTACCTTCTTGAGAGCAAATGAAGCCGTCTGGCCTCCTCGAACCTCCTTTACAGGCATTCTCTTACGATGGATTGATTTAACAGCGATGGGGATGAAGCTACCGAGAGGATCTGGACCGAGGAGCATGGTGTCATTCAGACGTATGAGTCCTCGTAAAGTAGTTCCTGATACAACAGTTCCTACTCCCTGAAACAAACAGAACAGTCTGTGCTCAATTTCCCAAATCAAATCCCTGCAGAACGAGAGCTCAGTCTGTTCAGCGTACCGGGACAGAGTAGGTATCATCTATCTGAAACTCAGCAGGCTGATCGTCCCTGTAGGACGTCCTGGAGGACAGCAGGTTGAGAAACATTTTGAGCAGGTCCATGTTCTCCCCCGTCACGTTGGAGATCTGAAAGATGGGACACATCCTGGAGAAGAACACAACAAACAGGTTAGAATTAAATATCTGTTGGAGCCCTGTGCGTCTTCTGGACAGGTCGAGTACCTCTCTGAGCTGAAGTTCGAGGCAGCGACGATGACATCATCCTTATTCTGCACCAGGACGGGAATCTTCCTGCAGCCCGGAGACTTCAGTAACCTCTGGAGCAGCTTTAGAGTCTCTGTCAGAACAAAACAAGATTAATATACACAGAAATGCTGCTATAAATACGCTATATCCCCCTAAAAAAGACCGACCTTGTAAGATGTTGGCTGGACACATGTCTATCTTAGTTACCACAACAAAAACGGGCACATTGAGAGCTAAAGCCAGACCCAGGTGTTCCTTGGTCATCCCCACGATACCTGCGTTACTGCCAACCTGAAGAGTAACAGACATAAAATTACCAAATGTATTCATGAAAGCACATTTATTTCATCTATTAGACTTTGTTTTTTTTACTCCGATAAACAGTCGTATGAAAGTTAAATCTAAAGTTTAAATCTAAACTCAGATAAAAATGTGTGTTTTGGTCCTTAATCAGCAGCTGTTTTTAAGGGACTTAAGGCAAGATTTGTGAAAAACTACACATGCATTTCCAGTTTATTCAATGCTAATGGGTCATGAAGCATTAAAAACCCAAAATAACGAGGCCATCCGCATATATGTCTGTTGCCTTGGACACGCTGTGTGCTACATAATGCGCTGCAGTTCGACGTCCGAATTTCCCGCGCAGTTGTAGGGATGTGACGTAAATTGACGCTGCATGCGCGTTGCCGACAGCTCTTGAACAGGAAGAACATGGCCGCCGTGGACTTGGATTCAAACACTGAAGGTATACTTATGGATGTTTCTGCAGCCATCAAACGACCTGCATCCACTCTCACCCCCCAAAAAAGTGGCACCACGAAGAAAAAAAAGACTTTATCAGCGGCATCTCGTGAGTCTGACCGAAGCCGGGCAGGCACCCGCATAAATATTGGATATGCGTTCGGTTCATGGAGGGAACTTCAGCTGCATTTGGGAGTGAAAACGGATGCTGACATGGCTCATTTCCTTGTGACCAGGTGAGAAAACATTATAGGTCGTGTTTAGAGCCTGATACAGTATGAAAATGATGAGATCAAATCAAATAACAGAGTGGAGAGACCTGACGTGAAGTATGTTAGCCTCCCCGGTGCAGTGCTGTGAAGACGAACAGTCTGTAAAGTGTCTGTGCGCGCTCCCGTGCCGGCTTGGCTGGTGGCTGCAGTTAGCCACAGCGCCTGTCGCGGCAGCACTGAGTCAGATTTTGTAAAGCTGCCTTAAGTCCCTTTAAGACTTTATACACAAACTTAAAATAATCCCTAAACTCAGGACAAGCTCCTCCCTCTTCACTGGGTTCGAATGTGTTTGTGGTTCATTTTAAACCAATAAAATGTGACATTTATTTACACGAAGGAGGCGGGGCTTAAAAAATATACTGAAGCTAAAAAAGTGTATTTTGTTTTTGTTGTGACAAACATGAGCTGAGCTAACACGCTAGCAGCTCCTCCTCCAGCTGTTAGCTCGCTCCTCAGATGGGATTCAGCCTTCGAGGTCCAGAACACGCACCTCGTGTTAACAGTCAGACTCTTTCAGTTCATGCTACTACCGTCATCAAACTGCACTGTGTTCCAGGTGTGTGAGCCACCAGTGATTCATGGACTGTGTGTGTCTCTGTTGCCAAGTAACTTCCTGCTTCCTAGTAACGGTTGGATGGGTTAGTGAAGTCTGATTATAAATAGATCTTCTTCTGTGTGATCAGGTCGTTCACAAATGCAGATTTGTTTGGGCTCCATTTTACAAACATCAAACACCAGTTCTCTCTCACAGAAACACAGAAATGCAGATTTTAACCATGAGCATGCAGAAGTCTGGAAGATGCCCCGTCATCCCAAACACCGTGGTCTTCAGGTATTTCTCATGGCCGGCCAAGTCGATGAAGGTGATCACTTTGGACGACTTCTCACAGATTTTGGTCCAGTCCAGACTTCCTCCGTGGCTGTCAGGCTTGTTCACCACCTGGTTACAGACAGGAAGCACATCTGTAAGCTGGTCCTGCACCAACACGTGTGCAGTTATCGTTCCTCTCTCACCACTCGTCTCGCCCTCACCTGCCCCTCCTGGTCGAACCCCAGTATGTCGTTTCCCACGCTGCTGGTCCGGCCGCTCTCCATCTCATGCTTGTGTCTGAAGAGTTTCTGCCTGGCGAATCCCCTGCCGTTGTCCAGCTCGCCGTGTGTCAACACTCCCAGCAGGGTGCTCTTCCCAGCGTCCACGTTCCCCACCACTGCCACTCTAACGGACACAAAACACTCTGCTGTTCCAGATGATTGATGCAAGTCCTTTAAAACTGGATACAAGCTCTCACATGTCATGTGTGGAAATTTGCAATAGAGTCATCAAACTACCTACCTGACCTCCAGGAAGTCGAGCTCACCCACTCGCCTCCGGATCAGGTAGTCACGCACCAACCCAGCAGCTTCGCTGCGCTCTCTCAGAGGAATGAGGTCGGCATCCAGCTGCTCACACATCGAGTGCACCGTGGCTATCGAGGCCTCCATATCTTTCTCATCCAGACCCCAGTCACCGCCATCTACCAACGAGCAGATAAACAGCTGTGTTACAAACCACACAAAGAGAGATATACATACAGTATCTTTGTCATGGCTCTCACCAGAACCCATCCCAACCACATAGATGGTCTCTCCACAGCCCTCTTCCATCCGGTCCCGAAGCTGCCAGAGTAACGAGTCATACTGCTCTCCGTTTGGACTAACAAGTGCCAGCTGTTGGGTCGCAACGAGGAGAGAGAACAGCAGGAAAATTATACAGAGTTTTCAACAGACGTGTTACTCACTGACATATCAAAAAGAACAGCTAAAGGAAAACATGAGGTGAGTTCAAAGGTTGTCACATAATCAGCACCTTTCAAAATAATAAACACCTGCTCATAATAAATATGTACACACACTCAGATCATGTTATAATCTCTACACTAAAGGTTCAGTACACAGTACTGCTCTGAAGGTGAATAATGTAACAGTATGGGTAGAAGACACCTGGTAACACCTGTCATTCCTCCCATGATCACAGATTAATAATAAACCTTCAGTTTCCTTCTGCCAAGAAGAACTCCAGTAAAAACAGATTTAGTTTAATAAGGATTTTCAGTTTAGTCACCAAAGTTTTATAACTAAACTTTACATTTCAGATCTGATATTACTGAGCCAAAGTGTGGAAAATTAGCATTGAAGTTTATCAAAGTGCAACTTTTAGTTTTTCACATCAGTAACTGTCAATAAATAACCAGAAGTTAAAAGTAAATGAGCCACTATGATGCAACACTGTGTAATATGTGTGTCGGACATAATAAACAATTATGCATGTGTAACTTGACATTTCCAGGAACTAAATTACAGTCAGACACTTGAGATTACATCATGAGAAACGTTTGTTTACATCATGATTTTCGGTTCTTTATATGAGCTTTAGATTAGTCAGAAAAAATCAACAGTTGTGATAACAGAATGTTTAATTGTGTAAATATACTTGTGTTTGTTTTGAGGTTTACATTCGTGGCCAGTCAGTGTTTTAACACAAAAGAAGCTATTTGTGTCGCTATTGTCGTGATTTAAGGCTGTTAAACAGGCTGGTGTAACATATGGTTCAGTGTGTGTGTGTGTGTGTGTGTCAGGCTGTCAGGTTACGAGCCCAAGCATCAGCTGGAGCTAGCATTAGCATTAGCCACAGCTAAACTGTTTCATCGGCAACCGCAACGCCGAACGGAAAAAAGTCAGCGGTGTATTTAAAAACAACCAGTCTATTTTATTCAATAGTTACATGATAAACTAATAATCTATTCCAGTGATTTATATTGCAATGTGCATGAGTCACGTTCATATTTTCATTCATTCATTTCTGCTTGAACTGAATATCAAGGCCTAGCTTTACCTTGCTGCTACAGTCAATCCCACGATCCTCGGGCTCGCCGTTGAACACCTCCCCCTCGTCGAGGCACTCATCGGCGTCCTCTTCCCCACATCCTCCCCCTCGGTCTGGAGCGAATATACTTGCGGGGAGTAAAGCGTCCGACAGCGGTACGGAGCCCGGGGTTATGCTTGGCTCATGCGCTGCTGCCACTGATGCCATTTCTATGCCAGTTTTGTAGCACCAAATATGTGGCTGTGCAAATTATTCTGACGACGGCACAGGAAACCTCTCACACACACGCACAGTACGCACTATGGTTCACTGTCTAGCATTAGCTTTAAAACATAGGAGGAGCTCAAAGCTGCCAAAACTCAAATAAAAACATGCCAGTAAAATGTTTTATGCCTATGATTAAATGCAAAAATCTATTAACAGAGAAGACGGCCCACCATCTTATCAATATTAATGAAAGAGGCGGGAGTGGGCGTGGTTTTATGAGGGTTTGGCTGCTTACAAACCTCAACATTCTCATGCCCCGCCCTTCTTAGGCTCAGCTGTCCAACCGATCTGGGTCCCGGAAGTACGTTCTAGCTGCTAATCTGCGCGTCAAAGCTCTACATAAAGTAGCTAAAGCGGGTCAGAAGTTTCGCTAGGTTTGTTGCTGGGCGCTTTTTGGAAAAAAAACGTTACTAAAGTAGTCTGAAAAGTCGTTAGAAATAGCGACAAAGTCGTAAGTTGGCTAAGAACCAGGCCTATGATGACGTCACAAACGAGCTATGCCTTTGATGTCAGCATTTTTATGTTCTAGCTACCAGGACTTCATTTAACTTTCTCGCTTATTAGATAACATTCAGATTTACCTGTAATTTAATTTCACACTGTGATATAAACTAAAGATGCCTATTCTAGCCATTGGGTTTTTAGTTGGTAGTTTAGTTACAAAGGGTGTACGAAAACTTTTCGATTACTACACTGATGATGGAAAATCGGTAAGTAAGCCTCCTGTCACACATCACCATGAGGGGGAAATTAACATAGCAGCCACAAAGCAGACACTTGGGAATAAAAAAACAGGTGTGACTCAGAGTCTACAGAATCCTGAACTGGACCAAACACCTGGAGATGAAGAACCAAGTCAGAGCACTTGTTCTAATGAAAACGTTGTTCCTACTACAGATTGCCTTGAAGGAACTGATTCAACAACAGGAGAAGAAACCCAAACACAGAGGAATGAAGAACCAAGTCAGAGCACTTGTTCTAATGAAAACGTTGTTCCTACTACAGATTGCCATGAAGGAACTGATTCAACAACAGGAGAAGAAACACAAACACAGAGGAATGAAGAACCAGGTCAGAGCACTTGTTCTAATGAAAATGTTGTTCCTACCACAGATCGCCTTGAAGGAACTGATTCAACAACAGGAGAAGAAACCCAAACACAGAGGAATGAAGAACCAAGTCAGAGCACTTGTTCTAATGAAAACGTTGTTCCTACTACAGATTGCCATGAAGGAACTGATTCAACAACAGGAGAAGAAACACAAACACAGAGGAATGAAGAACCAGGTCAGAGCACTTGTTCTAATGAAAACGTTGTTCCTACTACAGATTGCCATGAAGGAACTGATTCAACAACAGGAGAAGAAACACAAACACAGAGGAATGAAGAACCAGGTCAGAGCACTTGTTCTAATGAAAACGTTGTTCCTACTACAGATCGCCTTGAAGGAACTGATTCAACAACAGGAGAAGAAACACAAACACAGAGGAATGAAGAACCAGGTCAGAGCACTTGTTCTAATGAAAACGTTGTTCCTACTACAGATCGCCTTGAAGGAACTGATTCAACAACAGGAGAAGAAACCCAAACACAGAGGAATGAAGAACCAAGTCAGAGCACTTGTTCTAATGAAAACGTTGTTCCTACTACAGATTGCCATGAAGGAACTGATTCAACAACAGGAGAAGAAACACAAACACAGAGGAATGAAGAACCAGGTCAGAGCACTTGTTCTAATGAAAACGTTGTTCCTACTACAGATCGCCTTGAAGGAACTGATTCAACAACAGGAGAAGAAACCCAAACACAGAGGAATGAAGAACCAAGTCAGAGCACTTGTTCTAATGAAAACGTTGTTCCTACTACAGATTGCCATGAAGGAACTGATTCAACAACAGGAGAAGAAACACAAACACAGAGGAATGAAGAACCAGGTCAGAGCACTTGTTCTAATGAAAATGTTGTTCCTACCACAGATCACCATGAAGGAACTGATTCTACAACACTGAAGACACTGAGGAATAAAGAATTAAGTGCGGCCAGATGTCTACAAACTCCTGAACTGGACCAAGCATCTGGAGATGAACTAATTGAGAGCTTTTGTTCTTTTCCAAACATCTTCAGAATCAGCTGGATGAATTCTGTAACTCAGGCAACAGTAAACTTGACAACTGTTAAAAATAAACTGAGGAGCGCATTGGATGAAGATTTGACATGCTTATCAACAATTCCTATGTACTCTGATTTGTTCCTGAGTGCTCTGCGCAATCCAGGGACAAAATTTAAATCCGGTGACATTATTGAGGCGTTACACATGTTAAAAAGGCAAATACCCTCACTAGCACACCCAAGCCAAAAGAATGTCCTCGACTTTTTGGATCCAGTTATGTCGTGGTTGGACAAATGTCAAGTTACATCAGATCTGTGTGTAACTAAGGTAAAGAAGTGTTTAAAATGTTGGAGGACCAGAGCCACTGATACCAGAGTCGGTAACATCTGCTATCTGCCACTTCCACAAGAAAATTATAACATCGGTTCTCTTTTCAACCAGGTATTGTTGAACATTTGTAGTGACTCTGATAATGACCGATGCTGTTCCCATAATACTAAATATTTCTACTGTAACAGCCCCGATCTCCTCATCTTGTACTCGCCAAGAACAGAGAAAAAGTCCATTCACAGAGAAACAGTTTATCCAACTGAGATCCTTGATGTTCCTGTAACAACCGGAACAAACAAGTACCGTCTATCCTCTGTGATTTGTGAAAAATTGAAAGGTAATCAACTAAATCACTTTTACACTTTAATTTTTTATAAACAACGCATAATTAAAGCTGATGATTGGTTTATTTCAGATGTAACCGAGTACATGGACGAGTTCCTAGATAAAAATGGTGTTGTTTACATTTATGAAAAGATCTCAGAAGATCAAGATGAGAAACTCATCTAGAAGGGGGAATTTTTGTAAATGTAGTAGAAATGTAGAAAACTCACTGACTCTCTTTGAATAATACAGATTGGAAGGTAAATTATAAGTGTAATTTTAAAATTTGAAGTAAAACAATAAGTGTTGGTAAGCGACAAAATTAATGCAAAATCTACTAAACAGTGCAAACATCTCGACAGTGACTGGTTGAAGATGTTTCTGGTATATTACTATCTTGTCTGCATGGATTAACACTGACATCTAGCGGTAACAAGTGGCTCCTGCAGCCAAAAAGACCAGACTTTAAAATCCTGTTGATGCTTTGTGAGAAACCTGGTTCTATTTAATGATTAATGATCATATTCTAATGGATTAAATTAGGATGGAATTGGACCCAAAAGGCTGATTATAACTGGGATTATTAAGAGCCTGGATCTGTGTTTTAAAACCTCTTAACTGTTTTCAAAAGATGAGTAAAGAAAATGTTGTTTTTTTTATCTTTTAGATCAAAAATTATGGGCTGCACTGTGGAGCAGTTAGTAGAGCTGTTGCCTTGCAGTGAGAAGGTCCCAGGTTTTAATTCAGGCTGGGGTCTTTCTGCATGGAGTTTGTATGTTCACCCTGTGCATGTGTGGGTTTTCTCCGGGGTCTCCGGTTTCCTCCCACAGTCCAAAAACATGCAAGATGTTAATTGGTAACTCTAAATTCTCCCTAGGTGTGAGTGGTTGTTTGTCTATGTGTTGCCCTCTGATGGACTGGCGACCTGTCCAGGGTGTCCCCTGCCTCTCGTCTTATGACTGCTGGAGATCAGCACCAGCTCCCTGCGACCCTAAACAGGAAGAAGTGGGTTTAGAAAATGGATGGATGGATGAGTAAATAAAATGTTGTTTTTTATCTTTTAGATCAAAAATTATGGGCTGCACTGTGAAGCAGTTGGTAGAGCTGTTGCCTTGCAGTGAGAAGGTCACAGGTTTGAATTCAGGCTGGGGCCTTTCTGCATGGAGTTTGCATGTTCTCCCTGTGCATGCTTGGGTTTTCTCCGGGGTCTTCGGTTTCCTCCCACAGTCCAAAAACATGCTAGATGTTAATTGAAAAAGCGGGTTTAGAAAATGGATGTGTAACCAATTTGATTCTTTAGTGATGTGCTTCGCTCTAGAAAAAAAAGTCTATACAGTAGCTCTGAAGGAAATACTTTCAATTTCTAAAATCAAGTCTAATTAACTGGAGCACACGAGATAACTATCAAGTTCTTACTTTCAACCAACAACCTCTTAGGTTCAATAAGGAGACTGGTAGTAGTAAACTCTGTAATAGAGCAGACACGATCTCCAACCCACACAAGACACAAGATTATAATCAGAAAATTGTATTCAAACAATCACATATAGTTCCACTCACTGTATTCAATTAGACACTTGTAAAATGAGGAAAAATGTCATTATCAAGGATCAACTCAAATTTGCCCCACTAATTTTCCTGTAGAATAACTTGTCTTTTTTTTTTTTGTAAAGGGGATAAAAATAAATGAGTTACTCTGCTGCAGCAGGGGGAAAATTAAATGTAAACGTGGTACCACTTTAATTTCAGTTCGGTTTCAATGTCAGTTGTGCGATTTGCAGTCTAGGCTGTCTGCCAAACATGAGTTCGTAGGGTGAATACCCTGTGGTGTCTTTTCTAGTGCAGTTGTATGTGTGGACCAAGGGTTTGACAAAATCCTTCCGATGGTATTTGTCCTTCTCCTCTAAGGGTTTGGTTAAACCAGTGCTTCTCAAAGTGTGGGGCGCGCCCCACTGGTGGGGAACGGAGACATGACAGGTGGGGCGCGACAAACGGGAGGAAATTTTCAATTTCACGCCTATCTTATTGTAAATGCTATTGACAGTAAAGATAATTCACTCTAAACAAAACACACACACACACACACACACACACACACACACAAACAAAGTAATAGCCTAATAATTAATAGCTACAATTATTAAAAAGCATTAGGAGACCGGAGAAAAATGTAACCTGGAACTAAAGTGCAAAAACAATGATTGACGTCGGAATGTTAATTGCAGCGGGCCAATATTTGCAGCAGGACCGTTGATAATGCATCCATGAGCGGGACAACAAAGTAGCTGGTAACTGTGAGAAACATGGATACATTTGTGACACGGACCACAAAAGAGCCAGCGCCACCATCACACACACAAGACCAGACAGAGGGGCCAAGTCAACCAAAAATCCAACCAAAAAGAAAATATGATGAAAGCTATATTGGTCTCGGATTTACGGTTTCAGTGGTCGGTGCAGAGGAGAGACCAATGTGTGTTCTGTGTCTGAAGCCGTTAGCAGCGGACAGCATGAGACCAAACAAATTACGGAGGCACCTGGAGACAACACACCCCAGTCACGCTACCAAGCCACTGGATTTCTTTAAAAGAAAATTGGCAGAATATCGACAGCAGGAGCAACGCATGGTAAAGGCTGCGTCAGTTAACTGTCAAGCACAAATTGCCTCATACAAAGTTGCATACAGAATCGCGCAATGCAAAAAGCCACATACAATTGCAGAGCAGCTGATTTTGCCCGCTGCTCTTGACATGGTGACAGCTATGATGGATGAGAAAAGCGCAGACAAATTGAAAACTATCCCTCTTTCAAATGACACAATTGCGAGGCGCATATGTGACATTTCAAATGATCTTGAAGATCAACTCATTCAAAAAATAAAAGAAACACGTTTTGCATTGCAAGTGGATGAGGCTACCGACAGCAATAAAGACAGCTTGTTTATTTCATATGTCCGCTTTGTGAACAGCGAGTCAATGTGTGAGGATTTGCTGTTTTGCAAATACATAAAAAAGAGAGCCACGGCTGATGAACTATTTAAGATCATGGACAGTTACTTAAAAGAACACGATCTTAAATGGGAAAATTGTGTGGGCTTTTGCTCTGATGGCGCACAGACCATGGCAGGGAAAAGAAACGGGCTGCAGGCACTTATCAAGAAGGTTGCTCCAGATGCGCACTGGACGCACTGTGTCATTCATAGGGAAGCGCTCGCGTCAAAACAGCTCAGCCCCGAACTAAAC